>OLKM01000975.1:5000-12500 GCA_900291075.1 Melanogrammus aeglefinus | reverse complement strand
TCATGCAGGCTGAGGTTGTGTGTCTGCAGGCTTCATGACCAGAGACGAGCGTAAGAAGTTTGAGGGTCTGGAGTGTCCCTACAACAAGTACTGGATCCCCTGTGTGTGGTTCACCAACCTGGTGGCCGCCGCCCGCAGTGAGGGCCGGATCAAGGACGACGGCACGCTGAAGCTCCTGCTGGAGGTACGCACACACGCTCACACACACACACACACACACACACACACACACACACACACACACACACACACACACACGCACACACGTACGAACATGCGCATGCACACACACACGCACGCACGCACAAACGCACGCACACACGGAAGCATGCATTTAAGCACGCACACACACACACACACACACACACACACACACACACACACACACACACACACACACACACACACACACACACACACACACACAACCATACAAACACACACACACACACACATGTGTGGGATCACATTGCCGTCTCTCTGCCTCCAATCAGGAGCTGAACGACTTCCGGGGAAACTGTAGCATGCTGTTCCACTACGACATGATCAGCGTTCCTCTGGTGTACACACAGGTACACATCCTCTAGTACACACCCAGCACCTGCATGCAAATATGTCTCTTGGCCTGGTTGAATGAATGTGTGAACTATAGATCAGTCAATTAGTGCAGTCCAGCTGAGTACCCCCCACATACCACCAAAACACTTTTGAGAGAAAAAAAATCGTTCTTTCTGAAACTGACGACGTTTTGGTGTTTCTGGATGCGCTTTCTCTTTCATGGATTTTCTTTTCTCGAGTTGCGTTTGTCTAGCTTTCATAGTTTAAACTTGCTCAGATAAGGATAGTGAGCTTTTCATTTATTTTAAAGAAGCCCTTGGGGTATGCTGACCCCATTTGAGAACCACTGGATTAGTAATAAGTAATTCTAGTGATTGTTTACCTTTACTTAACCTTCTTTCCTCACATGTCCTTCCTCCCTACGTCCTCCTCTCCTTCACGGCGCAGGTCGTCACTCTGGCCGTGTACAGCTTCTTCCTGGTGTGTCTGATTGGTCGACAGTTCCTGGACCCCACCCAGGGCTACCAAGGTCACGACCTTGACCTCTACGTGCCCATTTTCACCCTGCTCCAGTTCTTCTTCTACGCAGGCTGGCTGAAGGTTCACGGCTCGTTTATCAATACTTCATACGGGGTAATCGATCAGTAAGGGTTGTTTGGTAGGGGAGGGAGAGAAGACTTGTCTCGGGGCGCATGCTAGCAAGATAGGCGGCAGAAAGCTACAAGATGGATGCCATTCTTATTAATGGGTGACTCCAAAATCCATTTTTTTCATTTGAAGACGGTTCTGTCGCGGTTGGGGAGCATTTTGGTGTTGTTTTGTACGAAGACGTATACATTTATGATGAAAGTTGTATGTAAAATGAGGGGTTGAAACAGGCTGAAAACATTTTCTCAAGTGGTGGTTTTCCATTGGCTGCAGTGTGACGTATGTTTTGCACAACGACCCTCGATGTGGAACACTTTGGCAGGAGTTTCTCCAGCCAAAGTGGGGTATTTACTCACCCTTTCATTGACGTAACTTCTGTTCAAATATGTGCATTGATCCCCCCTGTCCGGACGGTAAATCTTGCCTCCCGTTGTGCAGGTGGCAGAGCAGCTGATCAACCCGTTTGGAGAAGACGACGACGACTTCGAGACCAACTGGCTGATCGACCGCAACTTTCAGGTCCTCCTCCCACAGCGCACTGCAGTACTTTACAAACACCGTCTGGTGTTCACACACAACCACAGGGAGGTCGCGGCGGCATGGGGCACAGGAGGGAGAGCGGGTTGGCTGGTAACTTCAAGGTCGCTAGTTCGATCCCCGGCTCCTCCTAGCTGTCACCGAGCGTCGCGGTGTCTCTGAGCAAAACGCCTCTGACTGCTCCTGACGAGCGGGCTGTCGCCCTGTGATGGATGACACCGCCGTCGAACAGGTGAATGGGAGGCAGCATTGTCAAGTACATTGAATGGTCACTGGTTAGAAAAGCGCTGTGTAAATGCAGTCCATTTACCATTAACGCGCACAGTTGTGTTCAACTCCCAGCCGAAAGGTTGTGGGTGTGATTCCTGACGACGCAGCCTCCATACACTTCCGTGAGCTTCCTCCCTCAACACCAACCTGCTTCACTCTGGATGAGGACATTATTAAAGTATCATAGCCTATCTCTGTCTGTGTGTGTACGGGGAATGGGTTAACCTAGTGATAGTTAGGGCTTGTCACTTAGTTCTATGAACATCCTTACTGTACCGACAGCGGTATATGGTTGTTTCTCTTTCTTCTGACAAATGTGCTAACTGTAAGCTGCTCCTCATAAAGGTGTCTGATAAACGCCCTAAATGTAAATGTCAATCTAAGTAGTTCCGGTGACCAGTCCCGTCCCGTGTCCCTCTATCCTCGTGTTCTCTGCAGATGTCGTCTTAGCTCAGGAGGTAAAGCAGTTGGCTTGTAACCGAAAGGTTGCTAGTTCGATTCCCAGCTCCTCCTAGCTGAGTGTTGATGTGTCCCTGAGCCAAGACACTTAACCCTGACTGCTCCTGACGAGCTGGCTGTCGCCTTGCATGGTTGACTCTGCCGTCGGTGTGTCAACGTGTGTATTAACCGATGTAAGTCGCTTTAGATAAAAGCGTCTGCTAAATGCCCCTGATGGTAAATGTAGGTGTCCATGATGGCGGTGGACGAGATGTACGGAGACGTCCCGCTGATGGAGCGGGACCGCTACTGGGACGACTCCAACCCCCGGCCCCCCTACACCGCCGCCACGCTCTTCGTCCTCCGCAAGCCCTCCTTTCAGGGCTCCACCTTCGACATGGCGTGAGTCAGACGTCAGGGGACCACGCAGATCAACGCGCAGGCCTGCCTCGGCTGCAGCCTAGGGGCCCACGTCTGTAGGGGGCCCCGGATTGGCCAGACTATTTTCACATAACAAGAAACATAAAGAAATGAGGCAGCTGATAGGGTAGATGTGTGGGCCATATCATGTGGCCAGGTTCATAAATTGTGTCGTCCAATAATTGTCAACAACATCCTTGATTGTGTCTCTGTAAGGAAGTTGTGATTTAGACGCAGTAACGGCCAATCTCAATTCTCTATTTTACCCCTTCCCCTTCCCCCTTCCCCTTGGTTTTGCGCGTGCCCGTGAGACGAAGGGCTATCTCAATTCTCATTTCGATCGAGGGGTAGGGATAAGGGCAAGGGGTAGATACCCCTTAAAACCAAGTAAGATCGGGAGCTTACTTGAAACCAAGGGGTACCCACAATACACTGCGCAACCGGCATCTTCAAGTTTGTGATCAACAATTGTCGCCTCTGGTGACGTGCAGCCAGCTAGCGACGATGTATGATGACGTAACCGTAACGAGTGTTGTCTCAATTCATAGGGGTATGTTGTTACCCCTAGCCCTTAACACTCTGTTTCAAGGGCCAAGACGTAGGGCAAGGGGAAGGGGCAAGGGGAAGGGGAAGGGGTAAAATAGAGAATTGAGATTGGCCGTTAAACAGGCTGTTTACTTCTGCTGATTTTATAGGCCCACCTCTTCGGTTAGAAACCCAAAAGCCGTCACCGGCTTGTGGCTGCCCTGTGAATACCTTATTAGTCTGTGGTTGCGGCAGCTATTGCAAATTCGCACGTTTTTCTGCAGCAGTGTTGTTTTAGTGAAAACTGTCTCATTGCTTTCATGCACGCCACGCCATTATGTTTTTGCTCTGGGATTTCTGCATGAACAGTAATAATCACACAAAGAGTTGCCCAGGGGCCAATGCCCGCCTTAATCCGCCGCTGAACGTCCTCCCCCCGGGGGGTCGCGCCGTTCAGCAAACCAGTTCCCTCTCCCACAGGATCCCCAAGGAGGAGATGCACTTCCAGCCTCTGGAGGACATCGCCGAGAACCTGGAGGAGCCGGGGGGCCGGCACCCCAACATGGCGCTCTTCAACCGGCTGCTGACGGCGGGCCCCGCCCCCGGCCGGCTGATGGAGGGGGCGTTCCGCCGGACCTCCACCCAGCTGCAGACGCTCCGCCACCTCCCCGGGGCCGAGCCCCCCTCCAGCGACGACGAGGACGACCAGGGGAAGCCCAGCAGGGGGGGCTCGCTGCCCTCGGGGCTGGGCCAGGACTCCCAGAGCCGGGCGGAGAGCAGCGCCCGTACCCCCCTGCTGGACGTGTGCTTCACGCCGGAGAGGAGGGGCGGGGGCCGGGAGGAGCGGGAGGCGTGGAGGGGGGACGGGAGCGACGGGGAATCCGGGGGCAACTGCTACAGCGACGGAGGTCATGCTGGTGGGGTTGGCGACGGCGGTGGGGCGGGTGGGGGCGCTGGGGGTACGGGAGGAGGAGGAGGAGGAGCAGGGGGGAGAGGGGAGAGTTCTGTATGGGGGGTCGGTGTAGGTGGGGGTAGTCGGGGTACGGGAGGAGGAGCAGGGGGGTAGGGGATGAACGCGCGAGGGACGCAGGTATGGTGCCGCCGCCGCGTGCAGGGGACTGGGCGCGGCCAGCGGAGCGTCCTGTCAGGACGGCGCGTGGTGGCTGCTCGCGCGGCCGGGCGGTTGCATGCCATCGGCGCTGTCTCCATCTGCCGCAGGAGGAGCAGGGGGGTTGGATGAACCGCGGAGGTCGCCGCGTCCCCTGCCCCGACCGCCGTCCAGGGGGGGCTCCGGCCGGCGGGCCTCGGCCGTCCATCCCCCCGGGCCCCTTTGGGGGCCCCTGGCCGGGCCGCGGGGGCCCCTGGTGCGCTCCACCCAGGAGCTGTTCCGCTCGCAGCCCGTCATCAACCAGAGCCTGCCGGCGCCCCCCCCCCGGCCCAACAGGAAGTCCTTCCTCCCTGTGCCGTCCTTCAGCGTCCCGCAGAGACACCGCAGCCTCAGCATGGGGTCGGAGGTCACCGGCCCCTGACTGGGGTCAGAGGTCATGGCCCCTGAAGGAGGAGGAGGAGACCAGGGGGTCAGAGGTCACTGGCCCCTGACTGGGGTCAGAGGTCACTGGCCCCTGACTGGGGTCAGAGGTCACTGGCCCCTGACTGGGGTCAGAGGTCATGGCCCCTGACTGGGGTCAGAAGTCATGGCCCCTGAAGGAGGAGGAGGAGACCAGGGGGTCAGAGGTCACTGGCCCCTGACTGGGGTCAGAGGTCATGGCTCCTGAAGGAGGAGGAGGAGGAGACAACCCTGGTTTTATTTGTGTCATGCCATGCTTGATCAAATCCCCCATCCTTGTTTTATATATAAGGTGGAGTAGTGACTTTTGTTCAACTTTTATAAGATACGGTTGATCTGCATATTGTAGTGGTAATCAGAATGGGCTCGAAGAGAACAGTACTATTTAAGTGACTGACGTTCTTTGTTTGATATGCAATATAAATATTTATCATATTTGTAATTTTGTTCACATTTATTAAATGGTGGTTTATAATAAACCAAGAGATTTTACACACCACACATTCACTCTTACTATAAATCTACTAAGCATACAAATAGTACACTTAGTAGAAATGTTACTTCTTGGCTAGGGCTATTTATCGCACATAATGTATTATCACATATTCATTACATAAATAATTACTTTTTTCAGATCCAGATAGTTTATATGATTAAATCATCCGTTTTTTGTGTTCATCATCAACACAGAGTTTTTAAATGTCTTACAAATGAAATTTATTATTTCAAATCATATTTCTAATGGCAGTAGTACCCGCTTCCACCAGCAGAGATCGCTAACAGCCAGCTGAACTGAAACGGCGAAGCACCGACTACAGAGGCATACGCATCACAGAATGTCCTAGGTCAACTGTAATCGACCTCTCCTTCTGGTTGATCGGACTATAAAGCCTGTAGGTGTTTGTGTGGCCGACAGACAGACAGACACACACACACACACACCTACACACACACACACACACACACACACACACACACACACACACACACACACACACACACACACACACACACACACACACACACACACACACACACACACACACACACACACACACACACACACACACACCTTAAACTATTGTGAAGCAGAACAGCTATCAGGCGTGGTCACTGTGGGTTCTCAGGCCAGAAGGAGTAATGGAATGACAGAAGAATGCAGCTTTTTCCACACCCAAGTGTCCGTCCTACCTCCCTATTAGGATCACATGACAGCCCTCCTATAATAACCATCATCCCATAATAATACTGGCCTGTTACCATGTGCAGCATAACTGCACTCTGAATGTTGACTTGCCTGGAAAGACTCACACAAACACACACACACACACACACACACACACACACACACACACACACACACACACACACACACACACACACACACACACACACGCCGACACACGCCCGCACACACACACACACACACACACACACACACACACACACACACACACACACACACACACACACACACACACACACACACACACACACACACACACACACACACACACACACACAAACTGCACTAAGCAATAACAATCACTAGGTCAACCCATTCCTCATACACAACAAAGATAGCTAGGATAAGATGCTACACAATGCTAAACAAAAAACGAGAGTCCGGCCCAGTTGATGTGTGACTTGGACGGCAGGCCCCTCATGACTCAGCGGTCCCAGTACAGTCATGATGATTTGATGTGTTTTGGTGATGGTGAGTGCTGCATGTTGTTAAACACGTGACTTGATCAAACATTTTCCACTGATCTTGGTTTCAGTTTATGAACCTACTGGGAAATATTGTTGTTCCCCTCTTTGTCAGTTAACAGTCACATGGTGATATGTGTCATTAAAGATAGATCATTTAAAACATCAACACGACATTTACATGGAAACCATTTACATGGAAACCTTTGGCAGAGAATGGTGAAAATACCAGCTTTTTATTGTTGCTAATGAGTCCCAGAGTCTGTGTCGGTGAATCGTTGTGCAATAGGCCTGCTAACGGGCTTTTCTTTAGAATATAAAGAAAATAAATAAGTGTGTTTGTGTGAGTGAGTGAGTGAGTGAGTGAGTGAGTGAGTGAGTGAGTGAGTGAGTGAGTGAGTGAGTGAGTGAGTGAGTGTGTGTGTGTGTGTGTGTGTGTGTGTGTGTGTGTGTGTGTGTGTGTGTGTGTGTGTGTGTGTGTGTGTGTGTGTGTGTGTGTGTGTGTGTGTACGTGTGTTTTTGCTTGTGTGTGTACGTGGGTGTGTGTGATGGTGTGTGAGTTTGTGTGTTTGTTTGCGTGTGTGTGGGTGTGGGTGTGGGTGTGTGTGTGTGTGTTAGGACATCTTGTCCTAACATGTCTGCCTGTCTGTCTGTCTGTATTTGTGTTTGTGTAGCCTGTGTGTGTGTGTGTGTGTGTGTGTGTGTGTGTGTGTGTGTGTGTGTGTGTGTGTGTGTGTGTGTGTGTGTGTGTGTGTGTGTGTGTGTGTGTGTGTGTGTGTGTGTGTGTGTGTGTGTGCATCTTCCCTCGCATGCATTTGTGTGTGTTT
>OLKM01000974.1:188991-192218 GCA_900291075.1 Melanogrammus aeglefinus | reverse complement strand
TAGTCAGCCCCCGGCCACCACACACACACACATCACACACACACAACACGACACACAACACAACACACACGCTCCACACACACACACACACCACAACAATCACACACACACACACACACACACACACATCACACACACACACACCACACACACACCACACACACACACCACACAAACACACACACACACACACACACACCACACACACACATACACAAAGATTCATTTTCACACTCGACCCAACACCACTTTTGGTCTTTAGAAGAAAACAGAAAAGCAGCTGATTCATTGGTGAGGCCACAGCGTTCATCGGTAATGAATTATTTTAATGACCAGGGACTTGGAAAAACAAAGCTCTTAAATCACAGGGAACTCGGGGGCATGAGAGAGAGCCGTTTCCATCCTCTCCCAAGCACCATTTGGCTCCAATGAACCAAACCAACAAAGACAAAGGAAAAAAGAAAAGCTCTTCAAAAGTCTTCAGCATTGGATTTTGAGTTATTAACCACTTCAAAAAATAATATCGACCACTTAAAGGGGTAGTCTTATTTTCCCTTTTGCCCTAGGATAGCCCTGCCTGTACACAGGGCTTTAGCTCACTATTAGGCTTGAGAACATTCTAGCCAGATATTTAAAGTTAAATATCATCTAATTTATTATAATAACATCATAAAAGGAAAAACTTCCCCCTTACATCTTTATGACACCGCACATTTGAGGCTTTAGCCCTGGCCTCAATTAGGCGATACAAAACAACTCTAACTCAATTCAATATGAAATGATCTCTCTTACGAAAAAAGAATATATTATAATTGTTGTTTCCAAGTACAGCAAGGAGAACAGTTCATAAAAGAAACGTTAAGCGGTAAGGAAATGCTTGTTTTTTCTGACAATGGAGAGGATTTCGGTTAAGGCCCAACTGAAAACATCTCCTACCTTCGACGTGCACACTAAAAAGAACATCCATACAATCATACTTTCCACATGCGCCCATACAGACCGCTATTATGACACATAAATACAAAACATACATGCACAAATATTGTATAAGCACACATGCATACCTCCACACTACGCCCAACCACTATCCGAGGCACAAACGCTTGTGTGAGTTCAAGTCAACCACAGAAAGCACATATTATCTTCCAAGCGTGAGTGTGCTGACATAAAACAAATGCAGACACACACACACACACACATACTGCAACACACACTCCAGCCCCCACCCTATCCCATACACACACACAACCATATACACATGCACACACACACACACACAAGTACGAATAAATGCATTCACACACACAGACAGACACACACACACACACACACACACACACACACACACACACACACACACACACACACACACACACACACACACAGACACACACACACACACACACACACACACACACACACACACACACACACACACACACACACACACACACACACACACACACACACACACACACACACACACACAGACAGACAGACACACACACAGACACACACACACACACACACACACACACACACACGCACACATTTAAATACCGGCGTGGAGTATATTGCTGACCCAATAGCATCCTCTAATCCACGGGCCGCAGCCACTCCAGATACCATCTCCATGCCTGCTGTGGACAGCCCATACTTATTACCTGAGATATAATCATCTACCCTCTCCCTTTGCCTCTCCCTCCGGCTGCACACACAGGAGCACCTGTCAATCAGAGCAGCTACTAATGTGCTCCATATGAGGCCTAACAAGCAAAGAATTCTGGAAATCCCTGATTCCGCTGTTTTATTTACCCTCCTGATACCCGGACAAATCTCCCTATTGACACGGGTAACTCAGTCACCAGTGGGGCGCGCGGATCGGACGGCTATCGCGGATGTTTTGTTTTGACTATCAGGCGTGGGACTGATTGGTTTCGGGTTTTAGCCCGACCGCTCGCAGATAAGAAAGCACAATGTTTGGAGATCTGTGAGGTCCGCCGGAGAGCTCTTGTTTGAGTCAACCTGATCCCCCCCGCCCACCCTCGCCTCTGAACCTGGGGGGTAGAGGAACACAAGCAGGTGAAATGAAGCACATAATTGAAAAATCCAGAGTTGCAATCCAAAACTAAGTGGGCCTTCTGAAACCGTAGCACGGTGGGCACAACACAATTTAATAAATAACTGCTGGGCGCTCGTTTGGGGGTTAGTGTGTGTGTGTGTGTGTGTGTGTGTGTGTGTGTGTGGGGGGGGGGGGGGGGGGGGCGGCAGGGGGGGGGGAGGGGAGGGCAATGTTTCCAGTCAAAGGGGCCCAATGTTTCCAGAGGTTCTCTGAACGTCCGTCAGGAGCGTAGGTGACACCGAGTGTGTTGTCAAGCGTAAATCCCGATGCAGAAGGTCCTCGCTAGATGGGTGTCCGTATATCAAAGGCCCCCAGTGACTCGGCTGCCATTTGATCTCCGCTCAGGAAATTCAAAATTCCAGGCAGATGAGGGCTGAAACCGAGAGGCCCTTAAGCCCAGCTTGTGCTAGTGATTAGGGGCAGCTGTTTCGATTCACATTTCCAAGGGACTTGAACTCCCCAACCTGCCACATTTTTACACGGCTGGGGCAGACGGTCGCTGACCGTGGCCGCGGTGGTTGACGACTGGGGGCCACGTTGGACAAGGAGAATTGATGTGGGTGTGGTTGGTAACGGTGGATGTTTACTTGTTCCCTTCTTAAGTAAAGTCATGGAAGCAAACAATCGTTAGTTGCTATGACTCGTGCATCAGCACTGGGTCTGGTTTAACCTGCCTATTTTCGCCATTTTTTTTTTTTTTAATTTAAGTAGGGGTCTTGACTGTGAGAATAGAGGAATGCCCCCTAGAGAAAATAGAGTTTTTGCTTTTGCATACAATATTCCTGAGCGTAAGGGACTAAGTGCAAGTCCTACATAGACCTTTCATACCTCTTTTTCTATATACAGCCATCGAAAGGACCAAAACCTCCTCTATGGCTTTTAATTCACTGCAATGTAAATAGGAAATGAAACTGCCTAGAGGCTTCAGCGTCATGCATGCTAAAGAGTTTCGCAGTCCTCACAAGGTCAACATAACACTTTGAAACACCTATTAGCACTAGTTATTAGCCATGAGTTAACAGCGCCTGGGACACAAGGTCACTGGCTTTGGTGAAAGGACTGCCAAAGAAAAAGGACACCAAATTGAATGGATGAAATAGATGAA
>OLKM01000974.1:176491-183991 GCA_900291075.1 Melanogrammus aeglefinus | reverse complement strand
GATCCGGAAAACCCCAGCATGCACTTTCTCATACCCCAAGGAATATCTTTTTCACCCAAGTTTTTGCACCAACACACAAACACACAAACTAACACACACACACACAGGCGTACATACAAGCACATATGCACTCCCACACATACAAACGCGCGCACGCACGCACACACGCACACACACAATCCACCTCTGGCCCTGACACCAATGAAAAATTTGGCCTTTCCATTGGTGTGCTGGATAGGACCCACGTCATATCCAGCACAAATCCTGTAATTCAGGTACACCCATGCCTCCAGTAGATTTCGATAGCTACAAACCCCAGCATAACCCTTTATCTATAGCACCTAAGGCCATAACGCTTGCCTTTAAAGACATTTCCAACCAAGTAACTTGATTGCAACACTCTAAATAGGATAATTTCTCCTTTGTGTGCTGGGCGCGATTCGCTCGACGCACTCTATGTGCCCTTATTGGTGTGTAGCGCCACGGCAGAAAACACATTAAAGACCTAAATAAAGGCTACAAATGCCCCTAAATGAAATGCGACAAAGTGATTACAGAGTGTATCCACTGAAAACAGATACGCAACTGTTTATTAGAGGCAGATTATGCGGCGTACATGTAAGGATTTGCCGTTTTGTTTTTTTCTGGGTAAATCCTTTTTAAAAAACCTCTTCTTGTCAGCGTTGAACTTCACAAGTTGTTTTGATCGCTGAGTCAGTTGGGTAAGTGCCCTCGGGGGGGGGGGGGGGGGGGGGGCTCTGGATTCAGCTCACCCCCAAACCTACCCACGTCCCCCTAAGGCAAAGCTCTGGCTGTCTTAAAGGAGCAAAGAGGAAGAGGTGCCAATGCAATGGAAACTAGCTTTCTGTCTTACCAGACATCTCCCTCTCAGTCTTCACTCTCACGCAGCCACACACACACACACCCACACACACACACACACACACACACACACACACACACACACACACACACACACACACACACACACACGCACACACGCACACACGCACACACACACACACACACACACACACACACACACACACACACACACACACACACACACACACACACGCACACACACAGACACACACACACACGCACACACACACACAAACATACACAGTGATTCACTGTCACACATTAAAGAGGACCTTTCGCTTTGCTGGTTTTGCTTGATTAAAGTCGGAGCGTTGGGGTCTCGGCTCAGCCAGGTCCGGGACAAAGAGCAATATTTGCGGGGTCCATTCTCCCTGAAAGACCCTCTTGTAAGGGGAGGCCCAGGCAGAGCACTGGGGGTGCAAACCCCAGCTAAAGGCCAGGCCATTTATCATAGTCCCCCCAAATGAAAGAGGCCAAATGTCTCTTTCTTTCTCTTTCTTTTTTTCCCCTCTCTCCCTCTCCTCCTCTCGCTCTGTCCTTCTCTCTTCCCCTTCTGGCAAGCTCTCCCTTTTCCTCCCCACCACCCCCTCCCCTCCCCCTCACTCTCTTCCTCTCTCCTCTCCCTCTCTGTCTCTCGCCCTCTCTCTCTCTTGCATTCCCTCTCTAGCCGGGTCCTAGCACCAGGTCTTTGTGTGGTTCCGCTGGGAGCTGGGTCTGGCAGCGCCCGGCCCTGGGTCCGACAGGGTGGAGCAGAGGGTTTGGGAACAGGCCCTCTCAGGCTGAAGCCCTGGGTCCTACAGTGTGGAGGAGAGGGTTTGGGAACCGGCCCTCGCAGGCTGAGGCCCGGGGTCCTTTGTGTGTCCGGGTGATTTGTCAGGCTGCGGTGGCAGAAGTCGAGCCCCTGAGGTTGAAAGGCTATGACCCCAGGAGTTCTATGAGTATCCGTGTGTGCGTGTGCGTGTGTGTGTGCGTGTCTGCGTGTTTGGCGAGTGTGTGTGTGTGTGTGTGTGTGTGTGTGTGTGTGTGTGTGTGTGTGTGTGTGTGTGTGTGTGTGTGTGTGTGTGTGTGTGTGTGTGTGTGTGTGTGTGTGTGTGTGTGTGTGTGTGTGTGTGTGTGTGAGTGTGTGTGTGTGTGTGAGTGAGTGTGTGTGTGTGTTGGACTAGTGGATGCTAGGGACCCGCCCCAGGCTTGGGCCATAATAGGGCTGTGGGCCCAAATGAATGGAGGTCCCGGCTGCAACAGGAGAGCACAAAGGCCTCATCTGCATGCTTCAGGTAGACACACTGTGATAGAAACTGACAGGGGTGTGACGGGCTCAATGGTGGTGGGGGAGAAGGCAGAGGGGAAGGACCCTCTCGCTCTCTCGCTCTCTCTCTCTCTCTCTCTCTCTCTCTCTCTCTCTCTCTCTCTCTCTCTCTCTCTCTCTCTCTCTCTCTCTCTCTCTCTCTCTCTCTCTCTCTCTCTCTCTCTCCCCAGCTCTGTATTGGGTCTCCTTCTGTGTGTGTGTGTGTGTGTGTGTGTGTGTGTGTGTGTGTGTGTGTGTGTGTGTGTGTGTGTGTGTGTGTGTGTGTGTGTGTGTGTGTGTGTGTGTGTGTGTGTGTGTGTATGTATGTGTGTGTGTGTGTGTGTGGTGTGTAGTGTGTGTATGTGTGTGTGTGGTGTGTGTGTGTGTGTGTGTGTGTGCGTGCGTTGTGTGTGTGTGTGTGTGTTGTGGTGCTGTGTGTGTTGTGTCAGAGGGAGTATGGGATTACTGTATGTGTACTGTGAAGTGTCAGAGCGTGTTGTGTGTGTGTGTGTGTGTGTGTGTGTGTGTGTGTGTGTGTGTGTGTGTGTGTGTGTGTGTGTGTGTGTGTGTGTGTGTGTGTGTGTGTGTGTGTGAGAGGGAGTATGTGTGCAAGTCTATGTGTGTGAGTCTATTCGCGTGTTTGTGTATGCGTGTGTGTGCGTGTGTGAGCATGTGTGTGCGTGTGTGTAGTACTATACTTGTGGGAACCAGTTCCACTTGCCCCGGCTGAGAAAATCAATAACGACTAATCTTTCCCAACATAATGAAAAAAACAAAACAGTACACAATGCCATTGTTTACCCATCTGTTTGTATACCTACCCCCCTGTGTAGGCTTTTGACCACACACACACACACACACACACACACACACACACACACACACACACAGACTACACACACACCACACACACACACACACACACACACACACACACACACACACACACACACACACACACACACACACACACACACACACACACACAGAGGGAGATGTGACAGTTGACTGGCTACATCCAGCCCCTGGCTGAGGACACCTCTGGATTCTCCTTTTATTCCTCTCTTCCTCTCTGCTGCCCTCTCTGTTTTTGTAGTGAGGGAGAGGGGGAACCACTTTCTCAACGGGCCTGTTTGTTTAGAGGTCCCTACCACTCATTGGAGAGTCACAGACCCCCCCCCCCCCCCCCCCTGTCTCAGCGGTCCCTACTCTTCATCCGAGAGTCACAGCCCCCCCCCCCCCCCCCCTCTCTCTCTCTCTCTCTCTCCTCTCTCTCTCTCTCTCTCTCTCTCTCTCTCTCTCTCTCTCTCTCTCTCTCTCTCTCTCTCTCCCTCTCCTCACACGCCTTCTGCCTTCTGCCCGACTGCAACCCAATTCTCTTTCCCTCCTCCTTTTTTTTCCCGCACTTTGCCTCCCAGCATCCGTCCCAGCATGGATGAGCAGCTTACATATGCCACTTTTCTGAATGAGTTCACTTGCCGAATGATGGATGGGTTTCATTGTGTATGTATGAATTTCAAGGATTCACACCAACTCACTGAGTTGTTTTGTTACCGAGCACAAGTGAAGGTGAGGAGAAGTAAATGTTGCACGAAAGAGATTTAGATTTTTCTGTTTTTGGGGGAGTCTGTTTTTGATTGCTTGTTCAAATTCACGCTGGGTGGGTGTTTGTTTGTGTGTGTGTGTGTGTGTGTGTTTGTGTGTGAGAGAGTGTGTGCATTGATGTTATTTTACGCACACACGGCAGATGATCCCTAACACAATGATGCATTTTTTTACGATTATTGAACCATATAATTTTTGGTATTATAATATAAAATGATAAAAAACAATGAAAAAAGTGCCTTTCATGAAATATTTGCTTCCGTCATCAAGCCTTTTATGCAGCTATGGGGAACAACAACAAAAAATGTCCGCATTGGAAGCAGATGCCGCCTACAGCTGAAGAGGGTGAGGGCCTGGCAGTGCTGTCCTTCACAACAGTTTCTGGAAACATTTACGGTCCACCGATGCCGGGGCCAAACACATGAGAAGGGAGGAGAGAGCGGAGAGCAGGGAGCAGGAGAACAGAGAGACACAAAAACCAGAGGAAAACAGCACACAGGAGACGGAAAGGATGGGAGTAATGAGAAGTGATATCAAAACAGAAACATATTTCAAAACAACAGTAATACAAGCAGAAAAAAACCACATGTTCAGCACTGCAGGAATGCTGCTGCTGCTGCTGCAGTGTTGGCCAGGTTGGCCAAAGGCTAAGAGTATGGGAGACCCTTGTGGAAGCCTGGGCTAAGGTCACCGCGCTGCTGGGCAGAACACAGCCTGGGAGGAGGGCCTGGGTGTGCTCAAAGTGTGGTCCATTGCCAAGGCTACAGTCGACGCAATTATGAAGCAATTACTGTAATGATCTCCGATGAAACCAGCCACGCTATGGTCGTCAGAGGCACAAAAGCAATCGGGCTCTTCCTATTGTTCCAAAAGAATGACAGTAAGAGAGGAAGACGGAGAATGAGAGAGAGAGAGAGGGAGAGGGAGAGAGGGAGAGAGAGAGAGAGAGAGAGAGAGAGAGAGAGAGAGAGAGAGAGGGGGAGAGAGCCGAGAGAGAGGAGAGAGAGAGAGCAGAGGGAGAGAGAGAGAGAGAGAGAAAGAAAGAGAGAGAAGAGAAAGAGAGAGAGAGAGAGAGAGAGAGAGAGAGAGAGAGAGAGAGAGAGAGAGAGAGAGAGAGAGAGAGAGAGAGAGAGAGAGAGAGAGAGAGAGAGAGAGAGAGAGAGAGAGAGAGAGAGAGAGAGAGAGAGAGAGAGAGAAGGAGATAGAGAGGAAGGAGCGAGGTGATATCCTAGGAAAAGAGGGCGGTGAACGAATGATGGAATTGCTTCCAAGAAAAACACGGTTGTGAATGGATGGACTCAGTTCTCGATGCGTAGTCCATCATAGTCTGGTGTGTTCAAGGTTGTGTGTGTATGTGTGTGTGTCAGTATGTGTGTGTGTGTGTGTGTGTGTGTGTGTGTGTGTGTGTGTGTGTGTGTGTGTGTGTGTGTGTGTGTGTGTGTGTGTGTGTGTGTGTGTGTGTGTGTGTGTGTGTGTGTGCGTGTAAACACGTCTGAGCCAGGCAGCACGGTGATGCGTGTTAGCGATGGGTTGGAAGGGTCTGAAAGAGGAAGGACAGGGTTGGTGTGTGCGGTGGTGGTGGGGGCGGGTGGGGGTGGTGGGGGGGGGGTTATCGGAAGATGAATGGCCACTAAGATAAATGTATGCCGGGTTGACCCCCATTCTGTCCCTCCCCACTACCATGACATCAGAACAGAAGGGGAAAACATCTCCTCTTTGTGGCAGGGCCTAATTTAATTTGTACCTTCCACCGAGGGGTAAATATGTTTGTACTGTCTGGGCCCACAGTGCCTGCGTCGGGTTCTCACGGGAAACTGCTCCGAGCAGGATATCAAGACCCAACTTCACTTTCTAAACTAATCTAATTTTGAGAGGGAGAGCGAGAGAGAGAGAGGGAGGGGGGGGTGGGATGGAGGGAGGTCGAGGGGGGGGAGGGTGTCTTCTTTTCTTTCACTCCCCTCCCTCACCCCATCTGTTCCCCTGCTTCCTGCTCTCGCGAGGCCGGCGCTCCCTGCTGTCCGCGCCGCGAGCCGCTAGCTGCCTGGGCTCCCGGCGTTCCCCTGGGACCGCCGCCCGCGACCTTCTCCCCGTCTGCCTGGAATTTTGACGTCAAAGGTCTTGTTGCTAGGAATGACAGTTTTGTTCAGTAACAAATATAACCCCCCTTTTGCCTTCTCACTGTCTCTCTCTCTCTCTTCCTCTCTCTTTCCTCTCCCCCAATCTCTCTATTCATCCCTCTCTCTTCCTCTCTCGTGTTCCGTCTCCCTCTCCCACACTCTCTCTTTAACACTCATTTGTTCTCACGTGCTCTCGGTTTCCCTCCCCATCTGTCTTTGGTCCCTCTCTCTCTCCCTCTCTCTCCCACTGTCTCTCTCTCTTTCTCTCTCTCTGTGTCCTTCACGTTCTAGTTCTCTTTCCTTTGCATCAATGGATCCGGCTCTCTCTCTCTCTCTCTCTCTCTCTCTCTCTCTCTCTCTCTCTCTCTCTCTCTCTCTCTCTCTCTCTCTCTCTCTCTCTCTCTCTCTCTCTCTCTCTCTCTCTCTCTCTCCCTCCCCTCGCCTCTCCCTCTCCCCCTTCTCCCTGGCTATCTCATGTATTATTTTAGTCTACTGGGGCTAGAGGTGGAAATGAAATATGGTGGCCAAGCCTCGACGGGCATGCTCATATTCTGTGTAATTACCTCAGGCTGAGGAGCCGGGCCCCGTATCTATAAATCTGTGGCTTCTCCCCGGCCCCAGCCGTCTTTTGAAACCCTACCCTGCCGACGCATCGTGGTGAGACTCTGACCTATGACCTTTCACACCGACAGGGCTGCTGGGAATGACCTGTGACCCCTGGCAATGGGCTCTCTCAGAGTCCCCCGGTCTGACCCGAGCTCCCTGACCCCCCCCCCCCGTCACAGCTGTGGCTGATATGTCCTCGGGGGGCCCCAGAGGAACACGACAAACAGTTGGTACGAGTGTGTGATATCGTGCGTTTGTAAGAGTTCTGCATGTGTTTGTGTGTGTGTGTGTGTTGAAGGGGTGATGCCTTTACTTTAGACGGTGACAAATTAGAAGTGGTGTGGATGCGTGTATGTCAGTGTGCGGACGCATGTGTGTCCCAAGTCGTGTGTCTGTGCGGTGGTGTTTCCCAGTGCGTGTGTGTCTGTTTGTGTGTTATGTTGGATGGGCCAAAGTGTGTTTGTGTATGTCCGCAGACATCTTTGCCCACGACTTCCGCATGGACCGACCATTAAAGAGGGGGGGGGTGGGGTGTATATACATAGCAGTACGTAGGTCACAAAAACAACAGTGCTCTCAAAGCAGGGGCCACCACATATAGACAGGGTCAGACAATCTATCAATCTTCCACGCCGAGGTCACGGACCCCATAACGGCAGTTTGTCTGTCCAAAATGCTAATGTCATCCCTTAAAAACATACACGCATCCGTGATGAACGGCCGCCATCGATCGGAACCGCCTTACGTTGATTCCACAATCAGGGAAGAGGGGTCGGGAGAATGGGAGGGTGTTTCATGGCGTGGCGATTTGGACCGGGGCACGCGTAGTACGCAGGAGGGGTGAGGTGTTTTAAGTGTGTGAGGTTACTTCTTTGGATTTTGGCTCTGACCCTGACCCTGTCAGAGGGGGAGAGAGAGGCGGTACAGTCGGGTTACATGATCATCGTGACTTCATGGTGCTTATGGTGGACTGTTGTTCACCTCATCCCCCCCAAGCCCCCC
>OLKM01000974.1:155561-171890 GCA_900291075.1 Melanogrammus aeglefinus | reverse complement strand
TCCCTCCCTCTCCTCTCCTCCTCCCTCCCTCCCTCTCCCTCCCCTCCCTTCACACACTACCCTCTTTACACACCCATCCTCATTATCTCATCCTCACACACTTGTTCCCTCCAACTTTCAGTTGTTTTCCTCGCAGAATAACTTCTACCTATATCCCTAGCGCTCCTCCTCCTCCTCCACCTCCTCCTCCTCCTCCACTTCCTCCTCCTCCTCCTCCTCCTTCTCCTGCTGCTGTTCCTCGTTGAGTGGAGGAGAGATAACTAGAGTGGGGCTGACAGCGTTGGAGGTCTCGTGGCGTAGGGCCCCCGGGTTGGGAGGTGAGTGGGAAGGCTTGGCGTACCGTCGTGTCGAGCCATGCTGTTGGCAGCCCAGATTTGTCAGCTCAATGATAAGCGCTGGCCCTGGAGTTGCAGAAGAAGACAACCTCCCTTTGAGGTGAAAGTCGGTTTTCTCTCCCTATCCCCCCACTGGCTCTCGTTACGGTTTCATGATCAGAACAATTGTTTGCAGTCTGGCCGAGTTTGGCAAGTCTGCCAAGAAGTGTCTTCCAGGATAGGCCTACTTCTCGAACGAACTTGCTGTGCAAATAAATGATTCGGAATAATTGACTTTATTTGCAAGAGTAAAAACTGAATTAGCCTTTTACAAACTCTGGGAACAAGGGGCATACATATTAGCAGCTTAATATCGGCCGTTACTTTCTGAAAAACAGCTACAACGTTCAGATCTGGATGACGTTCCTGGCACAGAAAGCCCAACAAAACCAGGCACAACTTAGTTTGTTTGTGTACTTAAAGTACAGCTTCTCCCCATTAATATTCAGCCTCCCGCCCCACGGCACGCACTGCATGCTGGGTAAGAGAGGCGGGGGCCTCCCTTCATTGCCTCTTGTCAGTGCTTCGGCGAGCAGGCAGATTATTTAAAGACTGATTGAGACGCCAACGTCAGACGGATTGGGAGCATGAAGGCAATCAGTGGACAGATAAGAGGCTGTTACCTGAAGACGCAGCAGCGCGCTGGGCTGCCGGGGTAGTCCTCCCTGCGCTGGCTGATAACAGGCCTGCTTTTAATGACCAGTGAAAGCTGGCAGGAGACGGACACTAAACAGATCAGAACTCACCCTCCCCTCTGGCTGTGCCTGGCTCTTCTCAGCAGATACAAACAGTGCTCAGACCATCCCCCTCGCCTGGTTCCATCCATCTATCCCTGCGGTCCCCCCCCCACACACACACACACACACACCCAGTCCCCCCACATACACCAACACACACACGAACATCCAAACACAGACGCGCACACACACACACACACACACAGACAGCCCGCCATCTATCTCTCCCTCAAGCGACGCTCGGAGCGATCCTGACAACATAACCTGCCACCCAGTGTCATCGCACATGTAAATACACTTGACAAGTAATGCAGAGGAATGCAACATCCTGGCAGCGGTTGCGGTCAGGATTTGTTGTCTTTTATCCATACAATCATTGCGTTGTCAGTATGTATGCGTGTATGTATGTATGTATGTTTGTGCGCATGCATGTATGTATGTGTGTACTGAATCTATGAATGTGCATAAGTATGCATTTATATAATCTGCACATAAAGGCACACAATAACAAGCTGAAGACACACACACACACACACACACACACACACACACACACACACACACACACACACACACACACACACACACACACACACACACACACACACACACACACACACACACACACACACACACACACACACACACATACATATATTCTTCTGCAACACCCCACTCTAAAGGTATTGGCACCCCTGGCGCTTGCTCCGTCTTGGCAGATTACAATTAGCCAGGGATTCTCCTTCAGGGCCTCAATGTGCTTCTGTCAGATACAGGGATCCTTTCTAACTGTCATGCAATTACTGTGTTGAGGCCCTCGTCAGCCACAGATTAAGGGCACCCTCGCCCACCACCACCTGCCCTCACCTTTGGCACCCCTGCTGAAACCATCGTTGTTCTCTGCCTGTCTCTCTCTTTCGCTCACTCCCTCCCCAACATGACCCTCCCGACGCCTCTGCCTTTGTCTATCTGCTCCCGGCCTCTGGGCCCGGGCTGTCAGGGTCAGCCGGTGGAGAGTGGTTGGCTTAATAGACGAGGACAGCCGTCTCTGCCCAGGAGCCAATAAGGAGGTTCTGCCCGGGCCGGTACCCCCTCGTTGACCCCGTCCCTCCCACCACCCCTGCCTGTGTAAGCGCAGTGAGGAGAACACTGGCAACACAACAGGGGGTCCCGTACACACACACACGAGGACCCTGATGGACACACACCGTACACCCGTGAATACACACACATGCACGCACATAAATGCATGCCCTCAAACACACACACACACACACACACACACACACACACACACACACACACACACACACACACACACACACACACACACACACACACACACACACACACACACACACACACACACACACACACACACACACACACACACACACACACACACACACACACACACACACACACACACACACACACACACACACACACACATAAATGCATCCATTTCAGGGCAACCCTCACACTTCAATACACACATCTACACAAACACGCATACACACACACATAGTGTGATATGATACATTTCTCCAAGCCAGCCACGGATCCCTCACATATCTCCCACCTCTTCAGTCTCTTTCTTCACCCCCCACCTCCCACCCCCAGCTTTTATCCTCGTCTTTCTTTCACTCCCCAGGTTTTATTCTTCTATTGCCCCTCACCCCCACATTCTCACTCTAGTCTTAGTGAACAGGGGGCTTTTATTTTTTTAACATCAAAGTGCTAGAAATATTAATCCTAGCAGAAATATCTGGGATCAGGAAGCAGGTGGACGAGGATCAGATCATGGGGCAGGGCATGGGGAAGAGAGAGGGAGAGGGAGAGAGAGGGAGAGAGAGGGAGAGAGAGGGAGAGAGAGGGAGAGAGA
Organism: Melanogrammus aeglefinus; assembly: GCA_900291075.1. Classification (NCBI taxonomy): domain Eukaryota; kingdom Metazoa; phylum Chordata; class Actinopteri; order Gadiformes; family Gadidae; genus Melanogrammus; species Melanogrammus aeglefinus. The sequence goes on along the minus strand of OLKM01000974.1, from coordinate 168,894 downwards.
GGGAGGTAAGAGGGTGATGGGTTAGGGCGAGGGGAACAGAGGATGGGGTAGCGCTACTGTAAAGCATGGTATTGTGTAACCCGTGTGGGAAGCTCCCATTGAACAGTACAATTGGCTAATCTCTGGCTATAATGTGGGTCTCCCTGGCTGTGCACCATCCTGCCTGGCAATTAGCATAATCCCAGTTCGTACCAACGCAGAGCCCTGGAAGTCAGGATGGCGACAACAGGAGGAACCCACGGATGACAATCCAAGCGGAAACAAATTCAATATCAAAACGCTGTAATGAGATTTTACTCCCGGGCGCATTTCATACCGTCACGTTCAAGAGGTCTAGATATTGACCGCTTTTATTTTGATGTGATTTGACGGACTGACCTCATTCACCTGTGACCACGAGGTCAACAAAACATGATCATGAACATGAACTACTTCAGAGGGCTTCGTTACAGATCCACCAATAGCCTCTTCCTTTAAATCACTTAAGCCTTTTTTTCATTTCTCCCACACCTTCTCTGATTTCTCCCTCTCTCTATTTCCCTTTCTTTCCAAATCATGTTCTTCATTCTCATCCTCTATCCCTGTCTCTGTCTCTTTATCGCTCTCTTTCTTAATCTCTCTCTCTCTCAATCTGTGTCTCTGAACCTCTCTCTCTCTCTCTCTCTCTCTCTCTCTCTCTCTCTCTCTCTCTCTCTCTCTCTCTCTCTCTTCTCTCTCTCTCTCTCTCTCTCTCTCTCTCTCTCTCTCTCTCTCTCTCTCTCTCTCTCTCTCTCTCTCTCTCTCTCTCAGCCTTCAGCCTGCCACTTATTCTCATTATAAAATACAGGTCAATCTCTCCAAAGTAAAAGCCATGCATATCATTTTTTTTCACTCTCTCCCAGGATACTCATGACGTCTTTGAAAGAGCCTCATCTCCCCATTGGGAAAGATAATGACTCATAGAGACAAGATAAGGAATAGCAATGGCGGCACATGTGTCTATACAATTACACATTGCATTTACCAAATAGATAATCATGTTTTAATGGGTATGAGTGGGAGCACATATTCATTAACATGGAGACATTAAAAATGGAGTGATTCACTGGGTTTATAAAAAAAAAACACAAAATACGTAAGCCATGGCTTTACATTGTCCATATTCGGCGGTGAGATTTTCACAAGGCGACGCAAATGGTGAGAAAAACAAAAAATACAAGGGCACGATGAGTAACTAACACACCTCCGTCATGGGTGTAATTTGCATGGAGCTGTCAGTTAGCATTGACGTTCATTAACCTAAACATCAAGCAGCAATTCCACACTTAACCCTTGAGAAAACACATGGTTGGCCAGTGTGTGCAGGAAGGCATTACAGTGGGTGTCAGAATAATATCTCCACCTCTCCCACTCTCTCTCTCTCTCTCTCTCTCTCTCTCTCTCTCTCTCTCTCTCTCTCTCTCTCTCTCTCTCTCTCTCTCTCTCTCTCTCTCTCTCTCTCTCTCTCTCTCTCTCTCTCTCTCTCTCTCTCTCTCTTGACAAGAATGACCCTGTGTAAACATTGTAGGACCGGATAATGTTCCTCAGATGTAGGCTAATTGCAGTGAGTGTGGTTTTCTGTGCGTGACCGTGTATGTGTGTGTGTCTGTGTGTGTATCTGTGTGTGCATGTAGAACAGGGGTTGAGTGAACGGTGCCCAGACACACGCTAATGCGTAGAGACCAATGCAAAGGTGACAAGGGTTGTGCACTGCAGGGCAAACACAGCAACCAAAGCTATGTGTGTATGTGTGTGTGTGTGTGTGTGTGTGTGTGTGTGTGTGTGTGTGTGTGTGTGTGTGTGTGTGTGTGTGTGTGTGTGTGTGTGTGTGTGTGTGTGTGTGTGTGTGTGTGTGGTGTGTGTTTGTATGTGCGTTCGGGGTTCCCTCTTTTCCCTGTGATTCCCATATCCACCTCCTTGTTGAACTACGTACCTTCTAACCCCCTTCCTCCTTAAGAAACCCCCCGTTTCCTCTTCAAGGAAAGAATAATTATCAAAAAACAAACACTGCTTATTGAGTCAATGCAGAAACAAAACACAATTTGTGCTTTGTTGTTGATATTGGTGCATAAGATTAGTTGCTCACATAATACGTTTACACATGGTGGTGCTGGCTGGAAATTGCAGTGCACTAAGAACTAAACACAAAATTGAAAGAGGACAAATAAACCTGGAGAAATGCAAACAGTCTCGTATGATGGATTGAATAAACAGAGTGCATATTAACCGGGGTAAATAATAGAGGCTCTTCATGTGTTTGTATTGTGAGGAAGCATGTCTGTCTTTGCCATTAACTTTCTCGGAACATGTTTGCATACCATATCTTCTTTGCTTACTTTACATTCGCCTAGAACAACAACGGGTTTGCTATCAACACCAACACACACACACACACACACACACACACACACACACACACACACACACACACACACACACACACACACACACACACACACACACACACACACACACATGCATTTACACACACACACACACACACACACACGCACGCACGCACGCACGCACGCACGCACGCACGCACGCACACACACACACACACACACACACACACACACACACACACACACACCTACACACACATGCACACACACACACACACACACACATATACACACAGTCACACTCACATGCAAGCACACACACACACACACACACAAACACACACACACACACACACACACACACACACACACACACACACACACACACACACACACACACACACACACACACACACTAGTCCCCACTGCCAATAAAACTAAATAAAAAGGACAAGCAGATGATGGAAAATGAAAGGAAAATAACTAAATTGAACCAAAGTGGAAGACAATTCATGCGTGAGACTTTGGGGAAGTAAACTGTAGAGGGATGGATTAGATGACAACATTAGATTAGATTGTCATGTGTTGAAGTGAATCAGATGGAACTCAGCGCTACTATACTTTTTAATGAAGCACATACATAATTATACATCATAATTTCAACACCAATAGTATAGTATAGCTATCTGAACTAGTGGGGTTGAAATGTATGGGTTGTAATGATGGAAGACTAGCAAGGATTCAGTTATTAAATAATCACCTCAAAAGTGGGTTAAGGAATATCATCAGATTTAGGATCCTGGTTCTACTCACCCACCCGCACTGGGTGGGGGTGGGTTAAGAGTGGTTGGGTGGGAGTGGGTTAAGAGTGGTTGGGTGGGTGTGGGCTGGAGCTAGCTGAAGCGCCTGCTGAGTTATGGACATCCAAACGTGGGATGCTACCCCTGAGACTCAACAGACACCTCCAGCACTCAACACACACACAAACACACACACACACACACACACACACACACACACACACACACACACACACACACACACACACACACACACACACACACACACACACACACACACACACACACACACACACACACAAGCAGACACGCGGGCAAGTACACATGTACACACACACACACACACACAACATACACACGCACAAACAAACACACAAAGAAGACACAACCCTACAAGCACTTGAAGCTGCAGTCTCACAAATGTTGTTTGCTTGTTTTCTCAAATGGTACAGATGGGTATAATTCCGACCGTGTAGCATTAGTCAGGCGCTTGGTCGGTAGACAGAGATAAATATCCGTGTAGGGGTTAAAGCAGGGCAGAGACATTAAAAAGAGGCACTTTAGGAGTGGTGCCACACTTTATAAAGTGTCAGAAATGAGCGAAGGGAGTACTCCACAAGTTGTATATACGATGAGCATCCCATAATGCTCCGCTGCGGTGTAAATCGTAAAGCGTAGAAGAGTTATGAACTGGGTTCAGGAGCGCGAGGTTAATGTGGCCATATCAAATGAACTGCTACAGGGAATTGAGATACAACAGGAAATGGCTTTATGGTTTCCTCCTTTCTCTCTATCCTTCTCTTTTTTTTTTCAGTCAGGCTTTGAGAAGCAATAACTGTCACTTCGGTTTATAGTTGAACTGCTAGTGTCTGGTCAACAAATGGAGATGAGAGGCCATGGAAGACATAAGTATGGCCATATTGATCCTTGAACAACTACATCTATAGGAACCCATGGCTTGTGTCCAACCAATTGTGCAAATGTGAGGTTCATTCATGTGCAAGCTCACTTTACAGACATTCTGGGTTTTAGGGTGCGATGTAAAGGCTGAGGTTGTGCGGTCCAAAGATCTGTCGGAGTGTCCTTACTGGTTTTGGCATTTACAAGACCTTCCCTGGGCTTAACAGGTATATCTTTTTATAGGCAGACCCCAAACCAACAGCAGCCCCACCCCATAAAATAGAAGAGTTTCAAGCCACAATGGTAGCATGTTTTTGAAATACAGTCCATTGTATTTATCAGACATCATTTATATAGAGCTTGCCTGCATGCTATGGATAGTTTTTGAAGAAAATAAAGGTTATAATAGACTATTTAATTGATAGTCTTCAAAGAACTGTTGGAAGCATGCAATGTAGGCACCTCAAATGTCTTTTCCCCGTCATGTATTCCGTATTTTGGCTAGCACGCCTAAGTGTGAAAATACTGATCCACTAGCAAAATAAACAAGCATGGACGAGCAGCGGGAGGAGGTCCGTACACCCTGGTGAGGGAGGGGAGTTCTCTCAGAACCCCACCTCTGAGAGGAGCGGTCGCAGTTCAGTAGGAGTGTCTCTGGCCATCCGGGGAACATGAGGCCAAGCCTGGCTATACAAGGACATGAGTACGGACAAGGCCCCCCCCCCCAAAAAAAAAACCCCCACAAGCAACAAAGGTCAAATACCATCATTCAACAGTGCAGTTCCGGAATCTTATTATGATCAAAATAGGAAGTGGCAACATACAGTATAGGGTAGAAAAGACAGATATATCGCCATAACCTATTAAAAACCTGTGACACCCTCCATTGACATAGGATTTAGGTAATGTAGAAGCACTAGTGAAATATAGGCACACTGTCACTGGGGGAGGAAGAAATTCACACAACAATACAGGGACAAACAAACACATAAACACACACACACACACACACACACACACACACACACACACACACACACACACACACACACACACACACACACACACACACACACACACACACACACACACACACACACACACACACACACACACACACGCGCACAAGCATTGAAACCCCACATCCCTGTCGGAAAAGCAGTGGGAAAGCACCAACCCCGATACGGCGGCATAAATAACCAACAGCCAGGTTGTTCATCATCACTTATTGGTGTATGTACATAGGGGGGTTTGGCGGAACATGATTGGTCGGTGCATTCATCAATCTGATAGTGATCAGTCCCATATAGGGGAGATTAATCATTAGCACTGCAGGGGGAAAATGCATGGCGTGCCAGATAGTGATTATTGATGGGTTAATCCCAACCTCATGGCTTTAGATTCAGGCAACAGCCCTAGGGGTGCAAATGTGTGTGTGAGGTTTGTGGGACTGTGTGTGTGTGTGTGTGTGTGTGTGTGTGTGTGTGTGTGTGTGTGTGTGTGTGTGTGTGTGTGTGTGTGTGTGTGTGTGTGTGTGTGTGTGTGTGTGTGTGTGTGTGTGTGTGTGTGTGCGTGTGTCTTTGTGCGTGTGCATGTGTGTGTGTGAGTTTGTATTTGTTTGTGTAGAGCTAGCACCTACAATATTTAAAAGGTATAAAACTTCAAGTACTCTATTAAAACTGATTAGCAAAATTTTGATAGATTAATAATCAATGAAATTAAGTTTCATCTTTGCTTTTGATGCTTTTTTTATCGCTTCTCTGCTCCTTCTCTCTTTTCTCTTCGATATTTAGAATCTCTCTCTCTCCCCCGCTGTCTCTATGTTTTCTCTATCTTTTCTTGATATGTGGTGATGTCTTGCAGAAGTGCTTTTAAAAGCCCCAGAGGGTAAATAGTACTCTAAAAAGTAAACAGAAACGAGCTGACCTTGCCAGAGTTTTGGCTCTTGACAGCGGAGCTGTTTTAAGACTTCAAGCAGTAAGGGTCACAAATATAAACAATTCCATTCCAATGCCAGTGATACATACACATAGAGAGAAGCAACAAGGGCCTGGCAAGGCAACGTAATTAATGAAAACTCTGAAGAGCGCTGGGGCATGTGGGAAATAACCCAAAATAAAAGACACAGACAGAAATAAAGAAAGAGAGAACGACAGGAGGAGGAAAAGGAAAATAAATACAATGAACAAAAGAAAAAATGGAATAAAGAACGAAATAAATGCTTATATAAAGTACAAGAAAGTCAAAACTGAGTGGAGAAAAAATGAAAGATGAATGTTAAGGCTGGGGGGTCAAGCTGAGTGAAGTGAGTGAGCTTAAAGGGGCGGTACACTTACAGAGCAGGAGTGTTCTGGTTAGAGAGAGAGAGAGAGAGAGAGAGAGAGAGAGAGAGAGAGAGAGAGAGAGAGAGAGAGAGAGAGAGAGAGAGAGAGAGAGAGAGAGAGAGAGAGAGAGAGAGAGAGAGAGAGAGAGAGAGAGAGAGAGAGAGAGAGAGAGAGAGAGAGAGAGAGAGAGAGAGAGAGAGAGAGAGAGAGAGAGAGAGAGAGAGAGAGAGAGGGTAAGGCAATAGCACTGTAGAGAACAGGGTGCAAAATTCCTCACCAGTATATTTAAGGCCGGATATGAGTCACCTCACCCTGGCATCTGTTTTTGTTTTAGCATCAGAGGTGAAAGGTGATGGATCTTAGGTTCCCAATAGGCAGGTCACTCAGGAACCTGATCATCTTTTTGCCCATTTACCTCCGAGGTAGAGTTCTCCACAGGGGGCCCGAGGCGTCAGAGTCTGGATCGCAGTGGCTTTGACACCAACACACACTTTTCACAGTACAAGTCTGAACACAAAGGTTTCCCACAACATCCTGACATCCGGGGAATGACACTGTATCTCCAGATAGATCAAATAGATCAAACATGTCAATAATGTGATATTTGGGTTAAACATATATGGGAAGTACTTTTATTTAGGTAGAGAAAATGACAATCTGTCCGACCCTAAAAAGAATACATAATCTATTAAAAAAATTGAAAAAATATCAATATTATTTTGTTAACAAAAAAAACGAATTACAAATATTTGAGTAAAAAAAATATAGCAAGCCTCAATAAAACCGAATATTCTGTCATATCCGCTAGCTTTGACTTTTTGCACGTTTTATTTTTTGTTGAGATATTAGTGTGAGAAAAAATGTGAGAGCGTCAACCTCTGATCTGTTCCTCATTGGAATGGTATTTATTTGAGTTGGGTTTGTTTTCTTAGTGCTGTTATTATTTGGAACAGCACTCGTTATTTCCTCCCCACAGAGAGGAGGACAAAGTCCTGGGAGGATCTTCCACTGCTGCCGGTGGATGGCCTGGTTTGGGGCTGGTGTGTGTGTGCGTATGTGTGTGTGGTGTGTGTGTGTGTGTGTGTGTGTGTGTGTGTGTATGTGTGAGTGTGTGTGAGCGTCTCCTCGGGGTAGTGTTTGTCATGTCAGAGAATCTTGTTATATACTCCGTGTTCTCCAGCTCAGTGATAAGTCATCGTTATAGCCAGCCAACCTGGCAACCCGCTGATAAGGGAGCCATGTTCAATCACTACGCCAGCTAATATTTCAAATTCCATATTGTTCGCCTGCGGTTGAGGACCTAGCCACCACCACCTCACCACCTCCACCACCTCCACCAGCGCCATTACGTGTGCAACACAAATACTGCAACACAAACACTGCATTCACCCTGGCACGTCGACACACACTCTCCCCACCACCCCCACTACCCCCACCCATCCATTTTTTTCTTTCCTGTCACCCGCGCCTCTTCTCCGTCTCTTCTTCCTCTCCGTCTCCGTGTCCCTCTCCTCGCAGCTGTTACTCCTGGGGGAGTGTGAGACGGAGTGGTGTGTCTTGGAAAGGAGGAGGAGGAAGTGACATCAACACGACGGAGAGAGGAGCCCGCTGACAGGACGGCGAAGACGTAAGGTATAGGAGTCAACTAAGGAGGACAACGATAAAGGATTTAGGGTGGAAAATAATATAAAGTCTCCCCCAAGCTCAACTTTCTCAGAGTAAACACGAGGAGGCTTGCGGCCCGCAGTGGACAGTGGAGTTACGTTGTTGTATCTTGGGAACAATTCATTTGTCCTGTGTGTTATTAGTGTACTTTGCTTATTTAGGGTACAATTTCAATGCATTCCTTAAATGTGCTATAAACTACCATGTGGAGACACACTTTAACGTGTACAAATTTATATTTAATGTTCAAAACCTGTGCATTATTAAAGGAAAGCGAGGAGATGAATTGAGTCCTATAGTAGTGATGGGTGGCCTTTTTTCCTCCCCTGTCTATGGGAACATGTGCTTGATCCAGCCAGCCCCCTGTATCAACATCTGCCTTGGACTGTCTGGCGTTCCACGGGGGATCCCCTTCAAACAACCTCAGCATCCCAACACTTCAGCTCGGCTCTGGGCAACACATCCAGACAGAGTCCTGGACCATCAAGCTATCGATATGTCCTCTAAAAGTTCTCATGGATATGCCAGATATCTCTCTTCCTCGTATTCTCTCTCTCTCTCTCTCTCTCTCTCTCTCTCTCTCTCTCTCTCTCTCTCTCCTCTCTCTCTCTCTCTCTCTCTCTCTCTCTCTCTCTCTCTCTCTCTCTCTCTCTCTCTCTCTCTCTCTCTCTCTCTCTCTCTCTCTCTCTAAACTTTGTAAAGAAAATAAATAAGTAAGTCCTAAAAGGGGAATGAGTAGCAGTTTGCAAAGGGAAGGGCTCCTATGGCTGTGTTTAAACAGCTTTAAGAGAAGGCCGTTTAGCAGGTGCACGCCGCTGTAAGTACAACCGCAATCCACCGCTAAGAGGATTAAAAGCTAGGATATCTTTCTAGTAAATAACGCTTCTCCGGAAAGAAAATACTGCAATAATGGGGCTCTTCTCATTCCCCCGGCATCATCCTCTTTGCATTGGAAGACAAAAAAATACCAAGCTAAAGGAGGGGAGGGGGAGAGGGGGGTAAGTGAGTTTATATGAGGTGGGGAGAAAAAAAGAACAGGTGTTAAGCCTCTGGAAACTGGCCTGGGTAATGGGGTTCTGTTTGGTGGGTGTGGAACCGGGGGATAAACGCAACGCTGGTCGGTATATTTGTCTCTTTCTCATCTATAATCCCAGGGGTGTTTAGCAGTACGAGTTATAAGAACCGCCCGCTCCGCTGCTGTATACTCTAAACTTCTCTTAGAGTACCCTATTCAGATGCATGCTAAGCTGCGCTGCCTTATCGCTTCCCAAACTGGCGAGCGGTAGCATGTGCAATCGCTAAGTAAATGGAGATGAATCACTCTGCGGTACATTTTCCATCTTCTGAATGCAGCGGACGGTGATGGGGAGCTACCGTTATAGCAGCTCACCGTTTCGACTGCGGCGTTAAGATGCCGTGTTTATAAACTTTTAGAACATGTGCATTTCCATTGTCGCGCTGGGAAACTGTGACCTCGGCGGAACACCCCCTCGCAGGCAATATTCCTCTCAGTCAAACACCTGGCTCCGATACACAACCTCCAAGGCCTGTGGTCTCCTCTTCCTCCTTCTCATTCCATACCCTCCCAATCCCCCCCCCCCCAAACCCACTCCCCCCATTGGGGTCTCCGCTATCATCTTCCCATTGCATTTCTCCACTCCTCCAGGCCAGTCTCCCGTGACTACCTGGGGGTCCCCGCGCTAGCGGCCACTCATGAGGAGAGAAGTGCTCCGTGTTTACACCTGCTAGGCCCCACTCAAAGCCTGGGGGTGGAGTGAGTGACCTGCCCACTCTCTCCTCCCCTCCCCTCCCCTCTCCTAGAGAGAACAACAACCTCTATGACTGCATCAATGGCCCTCCCAGCTGGGGATCTCCTTGCTCATTGAATGTGGATAAGTGTGTGTGTGTGTGTGTGTGTGTGTGTGTGTGTGTGTGTGTGTGTGTGTGTGTGTGTGTGTGTGTGTGTGTGTGTGTGTGTGTGTGTGTGTGTGTGTGTGTGTGTGTGTGTGTGTGCATGTGTGTGTGTGCGTGTGCATGCGTGCATTAGTGTGTGTGTGTTGTGATCGCCGCTGTTCAGCGCGCCTCCAAAACACACTCCGGGAACCAAGTGGATGGGTGGAGCAGTGGACTCTTTCCACCTCATATCACACAATGAAACCAATTCTGCTGCCTGCTGAAGTGGAGAGAGAAGAACGACAAAGCCCTGGCCTTGAGTGGGTATGAACCCCCTAGACATGTGACTGGGCTGGGACAATGCATCCCCCTCAGACCAAGGCCCTCCTGCTAACCCTCCAACACGTCTAAACTAATCCCCCCTGAGTTGGACATCTCAGCAAGTTTAGCCCGAAAACGATTAAAGAATGACCTGCGAAAGGAACACGAAATATCGATTTTTCACCTGCGACCACAGGGTGAAATGGAGCTGAGCCTTATTTTTAAATTGCACTTTAAAGATGTAGAGTAAATAAAGGCTTAATTTGACTTAATTTGTGCCGAATATAATGTCATGCCATAGTCCGTAGTTGAAAGATTTGCACTGGTTCTTTTGCGATTTCGTCTGAGGTTCTGGATGCACGCTTAGATCTAATCAGAGGACCAAAATGGAGGCTAGTGATAGCTCACTGTAAGAATATTTATTGCATAGACGTGTGCAATTAGTTTGACAAGGCTGTGGGGAAGGAAGGAGGAATTCCAGATCCTAGGTTGAGTCAGAAGCATTTAATATTGCTTTTCTTATAATTAACATAAATTTGGTACATCAGAATGCTAATTTTGAATCAACCATTAGACATACAATCCACACACGTTAAACTTTAACCATGCAAATGTCATAATAGGAATAATGGAACTGACACACGGAAGCCTTTTGCAATACTATAAGGCATTTGTATGTGTTTAGCTATTGTGCACGGTAATTCATATCCATGGCAACAGAGAGGTTATGGGATATATGTGGCCATGACCTCTAAAGTCAAAATAATAGGCCAGGTGCATTGGCCGGATGGACTGAACAGACCCCCCAGACTCAACAGCACACTGGACAGGCTTCTGGCAGGAGAACCTGAAATATCACTTTAAAGGTCATTCGGCCAGTGTAAAAGTTTGCCCATCCTTGTTAACAATTACCAGATATTCTTCCCCTCGGAGGTGGGTGCTCATTTAAGATCAGCCTTCTGAGAACGCACAACAAAGTGCAGCCTTTCGCCCCCCCCCCCCCCCCTCGCCTCACCCTCTCAGCCCCCCTCCCTCGGTCTCTCCCTTACCTTTCAGACTGACACCATGCAGCTCTTTCATCCCCAAGGTTTCAAAGGTTCCTGCACCCTGAATACAAAACACTCTCCCTATTGAACTTTTGATGGTGGCTGAAAAGCAAAAGAAAGTCAGGAAAAACGCCCCTCTATGAAGACATCACAGGCAGGGTTCAGGTGTAGTTCACCTGAACTCCATCCATATTCAAAGGCCTTTTTCTGCTCTTTCTCCTTCACCCTTAAGCGAGCTGTCACCCCCTCTCTCTCTCCCTCTCTCGCCCCCTCCCTCTCTATCGGCTGCCTCCGAAGAGCGATGGACCTTCCCGCTCAAAGCAACAGCGTGTGAACGCATTAAGGGGGAACCGGTCTCACGAGTGGTCAGTGGCGAGGCCTTCAACCCGACGCTGCTGCCCTGAAGGCTTTCCATCGAATCCTCGCACGAGAATCGAATTCATTAGCGGCTGCATCATCTCGCCCCTCTCCACCACTGCCTGCCCTTACAGGGACAGGAGCCATGGGGACGGGTAAACTCCCATACACTGTTTTACCCATCTGGGCTTTTCAGGGGCAGCAGATGCATGAAGGGTGGGTGTGCAAGCAGCTTAAGGATAAGCCATTGATTACAGTTCCACCACATCCTTCCCCATTGTAGTGAGAGACTCCACACTACCAGCGAGCAGAAGAAGGAGGACACCCTGTTGTCTTGGTGATAGAAAACACAGAGTTTAGGGGCTCCGTATGCCACAGTAATTGTTTATTGACTGTTCACAGCGAGGACGGAGATAATTAGGGTCATTAACTAGTGTAACTAAGCAGACACAAGTTGTCAATTTTCGGATCCTGCCAAGCTCATTTGCTCCCATTGTAACGAGCCACGCAGGGAGGCCGGCGGACGGCTTTCCATGGGAAAACAGCTGGAGTAGGCATGGAAACGCTTTTTTATTTTGTTTTTTATTATTCTTCCTCCTCCTCCTCCTCCTCCTTCATTCTTCCATCTCCTCTTCATTCCCTCCTGTTTGTTTTCTCCTCCTCCAGAGCGGATCATGCGCATCCCCCCACAGGCCCTAGGAGGATATTTTCTCCCATTCCTGTTTTCCTTGTCTTTTTCTTTTTCTCTCTGGACATACAGACAAACACTGGACACTCTAACACAAACGCACACACACACACACACACACAAACTCACACACACACAGACACACATTCGCGGATAGACTGACACATTTTTTTTCCATGAGAACTTTGGGAAGATTAGAGAAAATGTACACACGTTGTCGTGCAGATTCTGAGTCAATTGCCGCAGAGGGATGTTTGTTAACGCGCACAAATACACACACATGCACATAGGCTCATCACATACACTCTCACACACACACACACACACACACACACACACACACACACACACACACACACACACACAAACACACACTCAAGCTAACAAGAACACAGAAGCACACACACACACACACACACGCACACACACATTCAAGGCCTGCTGGTACAACAGGGAATTCATCTAAACAGCCCCAAATTTAACATGAAAATGTTATTGTGCAAACACAAGCTCACAGACACACACGCGCACGCACACGCACACACACACACACACACACACACACACACACACACACACACACACACACACACACAAGACACACACACACCACACACACACACACACACACACACACACACACACACACACACACACACACACACACACACACACACACACACACACACACAAACACAACTCCACATGCTACACAGTTCACTCAAACTTGATGGCTTTCTGCTTGTTCCTTGAAAGTCTCTCAAGAGCGTTTCCAACTGTACTGTATGGAAACAGAGTGCGAAGGGTTCTCTGGCGAATTGGGGAGAAAAGTTCATCACATCAGCCTTGGATAAACATGCTCTCCTCTCGGTTTAATGTTGTGTCTTACAGTCCCTGGACAGCCTGTTCTGATGGCTTGATAACCCTGTGTCATTACAAGGTCAAGGCAGTCATGAAATATCTCAAGAGCATAAGG
>OLKM01000974.1:140561-148061 GCA_900291075.1 Melanogrammus aeglefinus | reverse complement strand
CATATTGGTGGAGGATTAGCTGTTCCCGCCCGCTGTTTATATTTATGGCTGAACTGTCGGGCCCCGAGCGAGAGAAAACAAACCGGCCACCCGGCGTTCCCCTGGTCCCAAACTGTTTACCCCCCCCCCCACACCCCAGCTACACATATACACATACTGCAACAGGCACATACGTACGCACAAGGACGCACACAGATACTCGAAAATGACTACAAACACACACACAGGCGCACACACACACGCACACACACACACACACACACACACACACACACACACACACACACACACACACACACACACACACACACACACACACACACACACACACACACACACACACACACACACACACACACACACACACACACACACACACACACACACACACACACACACACACACACACACACACACACACACACACACACACACACACACACACACACACACACACACACACACACACACATACACACACACACACACAGGCACACATGATCACACTTATAGAAAAACCAGCTGCCCTGAAGCCCTGGTTGTCCCAGATTACCTTTGGTTCATTTAAGGAAAGACACACAATGTGACCCATCTCCACCAGAACGCAGGGCTTATGAAACTCAGATGTGCGACCGCACTCTCCAAGCAGAGCTCTCTCATCCCTGCCTCTCCCCCGGCCGGAGGAAGCGAGAGACACAGAGAGACAGAGGGCTATATTACGACGTTCTCAAATGATACTTTATCTTCAGACTGATCAGACATGCTCTGCGGTTTGACCCAAGCATTTCGTGAACACAGAACTTTTCCAGTGGAGAGATCGAGGGGATGCGTAGCGGCGACGCGACAAGGCCAGCCCTCATCCTCCTACTCCTCCTCCACCTCCCCCTCCTCCCCCTCCTGCTCCTCCTCTTCCTCTTCCTCCTCCCCCTCCTCCTCCACCTCCTCCTCCTGCTGCTCCTCCTCTTACTCCTCCTCCCCCTACTCCTCCTCCTCTTCCTCCTCCTCCCCCTCCTCCTCTTCCTGCCCCTCCTCTTCCTCCTGTCCCTCCGTCTCCTCCTCCTCCCCCCGCTCTTCCTCCTCCTCTTCCTCCTCCTCCCCCTCCTCCTCCTCCTGTCCCTCCTTCTCCTCCTCCTCCCCCTGCTCTTCCTCTTCCTCTCCCCCCCCCCCCCTGCTCCTCCTCCTGCTCCTAGGTTTGCAGCCGGGGGGAGAGCACGGGGCCCCGAGGCCTAGCGGTGAAGGCGTTGATCCAGGCCACAGGGCCATACTCCCAGTCTGACCCAACAGATGCGCACAGCGATGCCTCTCATCACCCAGAATTAGACGGACGGAGAGCTTGCAGGACGCAGAAACCATAACTACAGAGCGGAGAAGGGGATAAATGCGGCCCCGTCTCAGGGTATATTGGATTTAGTGTTATAAGGGGCGCCGCGGTTCTGCTTGAAATGGCTCGACACTGTCTGCGAGAGGCACTGGAAGATCGGTTAGTTTGAAGGAAAACCAGATGAAAAAGGATACGTGTATGCTATAGTTAAACTTCCTAGGCTCAATATCATTTGTATGGGTGTATGTGTATGTGTGGATGTATGTATGTATTTGGGTACTCTATATGAATGTATGTGTTCTGTGTTCATGAAAAGTTCAGGTTATGTATGTATGTGTGTGTGTGTGTGTGTGTGTGTGTGTGTGTGTGTGTGTGTGTGTGTGTGTGTGTGTGTGTGTGTGTGTGTGTGTGTGTGTGTGTGTGTGTGTGTGTGTGTGTGTGTGTGTGTGTGTGTGTGTGTGTGTATGTATGTATGTATGTATGTATGTATGTATGTATGTATGTATGTATGTATGTATGTATGTATGTATGTATGTATGTATGTATGTATGTATGTATGTATGTATGTATGTATGTATGTATGTATGTAAATAGATTCCAAAAAAAACATTGGGTAAAATGAACGCAAATATAGGGTCGCGTTGAAATATAATGCATCACTTTTTACCAACATGAAAAGAAATCAGGGAATGTAACCTAAAGCCAAACAGTAATTGAGACAAAGCATTGAAATGACAAAGCTGCACAGGAACAGAGGCTTTACTGGTAGTGTTTACCGCTGGGATAAAATCATACAATGACCTCTCTATTCCGGCAACAATAGCAAACAGAAACGAGGTTACCATGGTCACCATAACGGTAGTGGGCATAAAACGAGAAACAGGCAGGAGGAGGAAAGAGTGCAAATGAGAGGGAAGAGTGAGGAGGAGAGAAAAGGAAGAGACAGCTAGAGAGAGGGAGAAAGATAGATAGAGAGAGAGAGAGAGAGAGAGAGAGAGAGAGAGAGAGAGGGAGAGAGAGAGAGAGAGAGAGAGAGAGAGAGAGAGAGAGAGAGAGAGAGAGAGAGAGAGAGAGAGAGAGAGAGAGAGAGAGAGAGAGAGAGAGAGAGAGAGAGAGAGAGAGAGAGAGAGAGAGAGAGAGAGAGAGAGAGAGAGAGGAGAGAGAGAGAGAGAGAGAGAGAGAGAGAGAGAGAGAGAGAGAGAGAGAGAGAGAGAGAGAGAGAGAGAGAGAGAGAGATTGCATCTCAAGCATTGTTAACAGACATATTTCCTAAATTGATCCAGCCCACATAACAAAGCTGGAGAGCAGACATATACCCTGACCTTCACCATCTCTTAAGCAGACCAACAATAAATAAATAAAATGTTGCTCTTTTGACAGCTGCTATCCCCGTGCCCTAGCCAAGCAGCAGCCAGACACCCTCCATCTCTGCTCTCCTCCCCTCACCTCTCCCCCCCCCCACACACACACACACACTCCCACTCTCCCTCCACCGTTTGTGGGGAGTGTATCTGTGCACCTCCGGGTTATTCATCATCCGCCTTAATATATCCCTTCGATTCTCTGCCCCGCCTACACACACAGCACACACACACACACACACACACGCACGAACACACACACACACACACACACACACACACACACACACACACACACACACACACACACACACACACACACACACACACACACACACACACACACACACACACACACACACACAGACGCACGCAGCCTCTACACCTTTTTTTCCTCCCCTCCAACAGATTCATTTTGCCCTTGACAGGGCCCGGCCCTGCCTGCGTTGTGACACCCGACGCCCGTGTGTGTGGCTGGGCCTCTGTGACACGGCCGGGGCGACAGGCATTTAAAACCCGCCCTTCCCTCCCCCGGACAGAGGGCTTGAGATATGAGGAGCCGCTGGGGTGGGTGTGTACGGGTGCGGGCGGTAGGTGGAGGTTAGGTTGGAGGGGGGGTGGCTGAGGGACAGAGGGCTGGAGATACGAGGAACCGGTCGGGGGGGGGGGTGGGTGGGGTGGGGGTCTGGGTCGGGTGGGTGGGAGGTGGAGCGTGTGAGGGACAGAGATGGAGGGAGGGGAAGGAGAGATTGCGGAGTGGGGAGGAGGAGGAGGAGGAGGTGGAGGACGAGGAGGTGGAGGAGGGGGGGAGGATGAGGAGGAAAGGGCAGGGGGGTTTGAGGGGGTGGGTGGGGGTGAGTCAGAGGTGTGCAAGGACGGCTCAGCCTTGTCACCATTATGAGCGGCTGAGTCCGTGTCCACCACCGAGGGTCTCCTAAAGGTGTTTCCCTCCGCCGCTGCTGATAACACCCCCCCCCCCCCCGGGTGAGGTGCTGAGGTCAGGCCTTTAAACACAAGGAGGAGAAATCCATCGGGCCCCGCTCCCCTGCCAATGTCACCACACTTCTCATTTCCCCCCGCTCGCCGTAATTTGGCTCAGCGGCCGGATGGCGTGGGTGTCGGTGGACCGGGTGAATGGGCAAATGTCACGGAGACTCTGTGGTGTGAGGACTTGTCAAGCACTGTGTATCCTACACGGCAGCTGCACCGCAAGATAATAGATTAATTTCATGAGTGTCTGAGCGCTACAGGACAATATTGCTTTTCTCTCTGCCTCTCCTCTCTGGCGCGACACTGCTTCACGTGCACCCAGGTAATCACACGTGCATGCGTGCGTGCGTGCGTGCGTGCGCGTGCGTGTGTGGGTGCGCAAACATGCACCCACCCACACACACACAGATGAGTGTGCACATGCACACACAGGTGCGCCACACACGACACAAACATGTGGACACACAGAAATGAACCCATGAACACACACACATACACAGACTTCATGTTGGACAAATTGTGTGAAGGAAAATCATTGAAGAGAGACAGGTGAGTGGTTTCTAAACAGTGGGCTTCGGTATGGACGACTGAAAAGAATCAAGCACATGTTTATACATTATACATTACAACAAACCCTGAGGTCACCTGAAATGGATGGGCATGAAAAACTATGTGGATGAGGATCATTTGGAATCGTTTTGGACATTTCTGGTCATTTCTCCCCATACATTAACTCCCTCTTTATATCTCCCTCTCTCTCGCTATCTAAATCTCCCACTCTTGTTCTCCCTGCATCTATTAATGGCTTGTATTTCGTACTTGCTCTCCATCCCCCCCCCCCCCCCCCCCATGTGGTCAAAGGGACGAGAGACATGATAGACCAGTAGACAGTTTCCTGTGTCCTACGTGAGCATATGCTCAATACAAAAATTAGCGGCGCAGAGCATATCTCCTATGGAATGTGTGTGTGTGAGTAGACAGTAATTAGGCAGACTGACAACACCGCTGCACAAGCGAAACCCCTTCATACAGTTGGAAAAGCGAAGAGAATACGCCACCAAATTTGTTGCATTTCATGCATAAGTGATATTCCTGTTTTTCAAGTAAAACTGTAAGATAGATATTTGTTCATTTTCACCGCCACACAAAAACATTCGTAATACGTGGACTGCTTGTGTGTTTCATTCTGAAATAAAGAGATCTCACGTTCCTCTCTCTCTCTCTCTCTCTCTCTCTCTCTCTCTCTCTCTCTCTCTCTCTCTCTCTCTCTCTCTCTCTCTCTCTCTCTCTCTCTCTCTCTCTCTCTCTCTCTCTACCACAATGCTCTCTCTCTCTACCGCTCTACCTCTCTCTCAATACTGCTCTACATAGATCTCACGTTCCTCTCTCTCTCTCTCTCTCTCTCTCTCTCTCTCTCTCTCTCTCTCTCTCTGCGTTGCTATGACGCTGCGCAGCATTCTGGAATGGCATTGGTGTTCCTCTGGACCGACGTCGGGCCCTATTCCCTGCCCTGGTGCGCGGCCCGACCCCACAGCGACACAATCTGCACTTCAATGACATCTTTTCATTAGAAAAAGAAATGAAATCTGAAGGCCTGCTTGCGATTTCTTTTTTTTTTTTCTTTCTTGACTCTACCGCCACAAAGGCAGGGCAGGACAAAGGGGCCTTTGGGTGGTGGATTGAGACGTACACTGAAACACACTGCTGATATTATGAGGGCACGCCGGCCCGGGTGCAACCCCCATGAGCCTCATAGTTGGCATCGCTGATCCGCTGGCCTCGTGATAGGAGTAGATGTCTGGGATTCCAGCCCGCCTACGGAGGTATGCCACGAAAGCCAGCGGATATATTAGCATTTGTGACGTCACCGCGCAGAATAAATGGAGGATACAGAAAGAAAGGGAGAGCAAGTGAGCCATGGATTCTGGACAATTATGTGTGTTATCCACCGGATTCCTGTAGGGGATTGAGGGGCCTGAATCCAGGCACACGTAGCTAATTAAAGATGGTATGGAAATGACAGGGACGATACGCTTCACACACAAACACCACAGCGCTGTGGTGTTTGCGCACACAAGACGGAGATAAAAGGAAGAAAGAAAAATGAAAGAAAAGAGAGAAAGATTGTTTTTTATTCGTTTTATATCTATTTCCATTCTTTACACACACATAACACCAACATGCTGCACACACAAGACGGAGATAAAAGGAAGAAAGAAAAATGAAAGAAAAGAGAGAAAGATTGTTTTTTATTGTTTTTATATCTATTTCCATTCTTTGAACTTTATATATTGCCATACATGTATGAACATTACTCTTTAACCGTCGGGGAACCACTTAAAAGATATAAGTTCTATCATTTTAACCATTCGCCCGATTCAAATGAGCGTATGTGAAAGCGTTACCTCTGCCGGTCCCCTTAGGGTTAGCCTGACTCCTCTGAATGCTAACTAGCTAACTAGTAAGCCGGCCTGCATCTGTGGCTGAGAGGGCCGCGACCATGGGTACCCCGCGATTGACACAGTCAGAAGGGATAAGAATGAGCAAGACAAAAGTCTATTCATTGCCCCGTTCTCTTATAGACTCGCCCCCCCTCCCCCTCTAAAGACAGAAAAAAAAAGGAAAGAAAAGAGAGATCGAGAGAAAGTGGGTGTTGGAGAATGGAAGAAAACATGAGAGTCAGTGAGAGAGTAAAATTATACATTTTTGAGGATGCTTGATTGTCAGAAAAAGGGGAAAAGTGTGAATTAATGTGTTGAACATCCGACTTTGTATTTATCATTTGTCTATTATTAATAATGAATGTTATCCTTCATGATGATGTATTTATTCACGTGTTTTCGATGTCTGCCTGGACCTAAAGAGGTTCCTCCTGCATGAACCTAACTAGGCTCCACTGTGCCCCCTAACTTGTGGCCTTTGACATAAGCGTAACCTTTGTTCCCTGCTAATGGATCGGTTGAACCTCAAAACCACTTCAATCAGACCCCTCACGGACGACAATGAGCTCCAAAAACACTGCTTTACTGTCACCTCTATAATTTTATCGAATTTATACATTCATCTATTTATTCATTTGTATATAGAGGCTCATGGTATTCATTAGTTATAGTTTATAGCCTCATGATGTGAAGTCCCCTCCATACGCCTCTCTCTGCCAGCCTCTGGTCACTCGGCTGTGGGGCACAGAGTCAGAGCCACTGGTTTGGTTTGTTTAGAGTTGAAGATCATTACTTCTTGCGGGAGTTTTGCCGGCTCTCTCCGGTATCTGGGAGATATGGAGCCCCGTGTGCCCTCGGTGTCTGACAGTGGCCACTGGGCTGTTATTGTTCCTCAGCAGCACCATAAATCTGCAGCACTAGGATGTTTGCTAAAAGGGGGATCTGGGTCAAAGGTCGCTGAGCCCTGTCCTTTGGCCCCCCCTGCCAGATGGCACCTCCAGGGTTCCCAGGCTGTCAGAGCGCTCCCCTACACTCTCCCCTTCTCCCTCTCTCCTTCCTTCTCGCTCTGTCTTCTCTCTCTCTCTCTCTCTCTCTCTCTCTCTCTCTCTCTCTCTCTCTCTCTCTCTCTCTCTCTCTCTCTCTCTCTCTCTCTCTCTCTCTCTCGCTTTTTTCTGTCCTTCTTCCTCTAGCTCTCTCTCTCTCTCTCTCTCACTCGCCCCCTCCTCTCCCCCTCTGTCTCCTCTCCTCCTCTCCTCCCCTCGTTCCCTCCGCCCCCATCCCGCTGCCTGACTTCAGCCCTCATTCTCACTCCATATCTCCCCGTCTAGCCCTGTTTTCTCTGCCTGACAAGCTCCTCCGATTCTCACTCTTCTCACCATAAGGCCCC
>OLKM01000974.1:114538-129538 GCA_900291075.1 Melanogrammus aeglefinus | reverse complement strand
AAGAGAGATAAGGGGGGAGAAGAGGGTGAATGGAGGAGGAGGAGGAGGGTGAGGAGGGGGGGCAGTGTATGAGCATCTGCTTCCAACACTGAGTAGCTACAGCTGTGCAAAGGAAGAAAAAAAAAGAAAAGAAAAGGTGGCCAGATGTGGCCTTTGATGGCCGCCTGTGACACGGACCAATCAAACGGCACGCTGGTGGTTTTAATATGACAGTCGTAGGGCCCACCTCGGCGCTGATGGCCCCTCAATGGCACGGCAGAGGAGCGCTTGGTATGAGCACAGGGCAGGGGGGCGCGGGCGCCATGGGTCACGGCCGTCAGCCGGCGAGATAATGTCTGTCCCTGTGGTTGGATGAGGAGAGGGGGGCGTTTCATCTAAGGACCACGTCTAGCTAACTAGCCTCTCTCCAATAGGTCTTGGGATGATTTAGGATTTCCATCATTTTAATAACAAAAATGTAAAACTAATAATTGGAATAATTATTAGTATAAATTATAATAATTCTGAGTAGTAGTAGTTGCAATAGTAGTTGTAGTAGTATTAGTAGAAGTTGTAGTATTAGTATAAACATTTTGATAATTTATGAAAAGTATTGATGGTTTTTAAATGATACGACGAGACCTTTTTAATGGCACAAATCCATTACAAATATGGGATGTACATACAACATCTTATAATATCGTGTGCCTCTGCATGTCATTAAAATGATTGCGACGTTAAACCATGCAAATCATCCTATAGTCTATGAGCCATTTCTATATTTATATCCTCCTCCGTGGTTCTTTGAGCAGAGAATGAGGGGTAAAAACTAGGGCTCCATAAACCCCCCCCCCCCCCAACTCCCCAACTTTACTGCATATAGACTTATACACCTTATGTGCCTCATAAATACGGAGTAATCCATCCACAGAAGTCATAAATGAAGGAATGAAGACGGCATCTATTCTACAGTAACAACATACTTCAGTCAGCGAGCTAAGAGGTGCACACGCCACCGTGATTTACAAACCACACCTATAAATGCTGGAAACGTGTAATGAGTAAAACATGGCAGCATGCAGCAACGCTGGAATGGGTGCATTGTCCTGTAGTAGAGGATGGATGTGGTTGTAAATAAAAGGGGATGTGGTGTGTTATGGATGTGCGCTGCTGGGCCAGGGCTATACGCCGCCGCGAGGAGACCCCGGGCACACTGTGTCATCGCCGTTATTAATAAAGCAGAAGAGCCCGCTCTTCTGAGCGTACAGAAAGTTATGGAAAATATCTCTCACCCAAGGACACAGCACCAGATGTGCAAAGACTTATGGGAGCAATCATAGGTGGCCACGACTCTGGTGTGGGCCTTATTAAGTTAGGCTGCAATCCAGCACCTTCAACTTATTAAGCTGTCAAGAGTTTCAATGATTAAAACCAAAGAAAGGTCAGTCACAGACCTTCAGCATTGTGCAGACCCTGATATTTGCTTTTGGGCCCCAGACCTAATGAAGAAGTTTTACTTGATACATGCAAGGGGAGATTGAACGAAAAGAGGCCTTTGGAGACCTTTTTCTCCTGGAAGGCTTGTTAAAACGTCGAGCGCTCGGTATTTCTTTGTTATCCCCTATCTTTCTCTTTTCTCCCCCCCCCCCCACCTCCACCTCCTTCTTCTCCTTCTTTCCCTCATTTTCCTTCCCCTGGTCCCTCTTTCTCTTCGTATCCTCACCAAGACCCTCAAAATTAATTTAATCCACGACAAAGACGCCGTCACGTAGAGGGGGGCGATCGAGGGCGAGTTAAGGGGGAGAGCGGGAGAGAGGGCGTCGGATCAGGGATAACGCGGCTGTTTTGCACTACAGTAGTCGTCCCTATTC
Source organism: Melanogrammus aeglefinus (assembly GCA_900291075.1). NCBI lineage: Eukaryota > Metazoa > Chordata > Actinopteri > Gadiformes > Gadidae > Melanogrammus > Melanogrammus aeglefinus. The sequence continues at coordinate 127,688 of OLKM01000974.1, read as the reverse complement.
AGCAGTTCTGCATAATATCAGCACGTGTATGTAGGTGTGTGTGTGTGTGTGTGTGTGTGTGTGTGTGTGTGTGTGTGTGTGTGTGTGTGTCGGAAAGGGGGGGGGGATCAAAGGCAGCAGGTTAATGGGATGGGGGAGGGATAATTACAGGGAGGGGACAGGTCGGGGGGGGGAGTGGGTCGAGGTGGGGCAGACCTGGCTAATATGCCGTCGTTCTGCTGACAGCGGGAATCTAACGGCTGCCGTGGGAGATTAAAAAGAGAGAAGGTATAGATAGACAAAGAGAGAGAGAGAGAGAGAGAGAGAGAGAGAGAGAGAGAGAGAGAGAGAGAGAGAGAGAGAGAGAGAGAGAGAGAGAGAGAGAGAGAGAAAGAGAGAGAGAAAGAGAGAGAGAGGAAGAAAGATAAAAAGAGAAGTATGTGGGAATGGAGAGATATACTATTAAGCAGGGGGGTGGGGGACAGAAGAGGGTAAAGTTTATTGAGGACGGTCAGGGATGTCTGGATACAATGGCGTTGCAGATTTATTCTCCTGTCTCGGATTATGATGTCATCCCGAGAAAAGACAGGAGACGGGCAGATGCTTCGGCAGGTCAGAAAGAAGAGAGAGAGAGAGAGAGAAGAGAGAGAGAGAGAGAGAGACAAAGACAGGAGACGAGAGCAGAGAGACGAGAGAGAGAGAGAGAGAGAGAGAGAGAGAGAGAGAGAGAGAGAGAGAGAGAGAGCGGTCGGGGCAATAAGGCTAGGGTTCAGGGATTACAGCCCTCCGGCTGAGAATCAATCATACCAGGGGGTGGAGGGTGGGGGGTGAGGTAGAAGGGTGAGCCAGAAGAGGGAGATAGAAGGGTGAGGCGGGGGCAAAGCAGGGCGACCATCTTCAACGAGCGCCACTCAGTAGCACCATTTCAATGTGAGCCCTGGCTGAGAGACATGCCCCTCTGGGAAGAGCTGCACCATGGGAAGATAGCATGTGAGATGCTTCCAAACTCACATTTACTCACATATTTATCATTATATTATTACTATAATAAATCAATTACCCACACCGCCACCTGGTGTGTTTGTGGATAGGTAAAACAGCATCCGGATCTTGTTAGAATATGCAATGGCGTAATTCATAGTTTAATAAGAGAATACTATCCAGAAAACAGCCCTATAAATATAATCGGGTCATAAACATTTCAGTTTATCAGCGTTGTTGAACTTCACATTGACACCCCCAAGGCAAGTGTAAACATACTGTTTAGTATTTTGTGTTTATCACACATGTACATATCGCGATGACGATGATAATATGACTTATCGATCAGCAAAAACCCTTCGTCATCCCCGTGCCTCGAAGTTTGACCTGCTCTCTCTCTCCTTCTCTATATAAACATCGCTCTCTCTTTCTCTCTGTCTCCCCATCCCTTTGCTTTGGCATTGAGACGTAATGTTGAGGTGAGATGTCATATAAACGTGTCCACACCAGATCACAGGTCACATTGTACCTCCATGCAAGACTCGTATCAAGCCCAGTGTGTGTAGTGTCAGTATGCTTTGGAGGGTCACGTTGGCAAGGTATAAACCGAAAGGGAGTCGAGTGATTACTTTACGCAGTCACATTTCTTTTTTGGGCCATTTTGAAAAATGTCAAGTCCAAGAATTGGACCTGGGGAACATTGGATCTGACTTTGTGAGTCGGCATCATTAGTAAGATAGAGGAAGGAACTCTGACATGCTGGTGAGAGCGAGAGGGGGCAGTTAAATAAAAGGGATTAAAGAGAGAGAGAGAGAGAGAGAGAGAGAGAGAGAGAGAGAGAGAGAGAGAGAGAGAGAGAGAGAGAGAGAGAGAGAGAGAGAGAGAGAGAGAGAGTTGGAGAGAAAGGGATAGAGAGAGAGAGAGAGAGAGAGAGAGAGAGAGAGAGAGAGAGAGAGAGAGAGAGAGAGAGAGAGAGAGAGAGAGAGAGAGAGCGAGAGAGAGAACGAGGGACCAGCAAAAAAAGGGTCTATCCATCTAAGTTCAAAGTGTGCCCTTGACTTCAGAGAGCAGTAAACGGAGGCAGTGAAAAGAGAGAGACAGAGAGAAACAGAGAGAAAGAGGTCTGTTTTGGCAATACACTTCAGGGCGATCCAGGGGCAGAAAATTGTAAATGACAGATATGTAAAACCATGGGGTCACACAGAGTTGCTGCTCGGTCTCTGAGGAATTACAGAAAGCTAATTGACACTGCAAAGATGATTGACTTTGAGTATTGCAGCATATTATCCTGCATGAGACTCAGGAGAGAGACAGATTTGTCATAGGTGAGAATACTGCGCAGTGTGATTCTGTTTAATTAAAAGAGGTTCACGCAACTTTGATAGGATCTGTTTTGTTTCTTGTAAACAATGTTTGTATAACATTACATATATAAAGAAACACTACAGTGTATGCATTTGTGCTAGTAGGCTCCAATGTAAAATGTCCTCCAGGTTCTTCATACGAATGGTAAAGATGGACCATTGTCATGTATGTGAAAACAATCTCTCAAGGGATCTTTTTTGTTTGACATTCATTTCTGGTGGTTAAACAGCCTCTTTCCAGTGTAAGAGGGCTTGGAGGTCATGCTGGCATTGCTAGGCTAACAGCCAGAGCCACAGGTCTAAGATCAGCGTTTCCTACAGATACCATAACCATGGCTATAATTACCTCAATGACAAGGTCCAGCCTGGGTTCAACTCCAGGGAGCCCCCACATCTATTTCCTCCCGCCACTGTGGGGCTAAGAGGTGTTTTTTAAACCTGTACTCCAGTCTGTCCGATCGGTGGTTGGCACTGCTTTCCCAATGGGTTGAGTCACATGTCAGTCAGTCTAAAGCCATTATCATATGTCCTCCAAAGCAAAGGCACGGACGTGTGATGTGCTGTCTCGGTCGGCCTGACGACCCGAGGCTAAATGAGAAATGTCTGCATACTAAAAAAAAAATAAAAAAACCAAACCTGTTCCCACCTCTTGTCTGGTGATGCCCTCTAAGGACTCCATGGCCTCAATTGCGATGTTTCACCCGAGGCCTACTGCTTTTTCTCCTACCACTTTTACTACTCTTTTAACGGTATCCCAGTAGGAAGATAAAAAAAAGGGTTTAAAATGTCTTGGGCAAGGGAGCTATTCTGTTGAGTTTGGCGAAAAAAATTAAAAAATTAAAAAAGAAGAGTCAAACAGGCTGTTGATAAAGCTGGGATATTTTAGAGAGTACAGACAGGGAGCAAACAGGTATGCTAAGAGTCGTAACTGAACAGAGACGGTGGTAAGAGAATCCCCACTAAACAGAATGTTTAGCTATACGCTCTCTCGCTCAGAGCCAACATTATGCTGACTTTGGAGTGATTCAAGTCGTCGATTTCTGGCAGAAACAAGAAAGACGTATTCAGCCGATAGCTATCCCATCAGGAGCGAAGGAGAAACAGAATAAATCGGAATGGCAACAAGCTACTATAGAGTGCTACTTTAGCATCACCACAACACCGGCGGCTAATGCTATGTGTTTAGCTCCCTGATCGCTTGCATCGCAGTCGACTACTTCTTCCACAGGAGAACAAAAGGGGGGGAAAGTTGGAAGAAAACCCCTTATCTGTCTATCTTTGTGATCAGTTACATGCTCATTACGTTGGATCCATCAACATTTTGAAAAGCTTGAACACTCTTTTCTCCCGTCTAATAGTTCCCAAGGTGCACTCAACGGCAGTTGAAAGCTCCAGTTACCTGAAACAAATTGCCTGAAGAAATTGGAATCGTTGCAAAAAAAATAGACACATACAAGAACTACAAAACATTAAAGCACACAATCCTCCCAAGTATTCTTATTTTTTCGTATCCTTGAATTGTATTCTTAAAAAAGGAAAGAAAAAAAGGATTTAAAGGAGGAAATCTTGTAGTCTGTGTGTGCAGTCAAGAGTTTTTGCTCTGGGCAAAAAATGTTCACTATAACCCCCCCCCCCCGCCCTCCCACACACACACACACACACACACACACACACACACACACACACACACACACACACACACACACACACACACACACACACACACACACACACACACACACACACACACACACACACACACACACACACACACCGCAGAGCAGAAGATACAGTTTCAGTGTGTCTAAGATGTTACAACATGGTTTTCATTACCGTTGGATAACTGATGCACGTTTTCGCAGACAGAAACTCTGAGGGAGTGTGTTATGAGCAAGCTGTTTATGTCATTTAGTTTCATTGTTTGGATAGCCATATTGGACATGACTAATCATGTGCAATTATAGTACTAATAATAAAAGTAATCATACAATAAGAAGGATATGCATACTTGAAATACTAGCAAAGAGAAGGTAGAGCATTTTATAAGACACAGTAGATATGATCTTAATGTGACTCTTGAACAGCCTAATCCCAAGGATGTATCACAACAAAGGAAGGCACAGCTCTGTGATATGCAGATGCAAATAAGGATTAGCTGGTCTATCTCTCTTTTATTTGGTTTGCCTTTTGGCTGTTTTGGCCTGTGCTATGAAGGGCTTAGTGAGAGCTGTGGATCCCAGGATTCAACCTCTACATGTTTTGGCTGGAGATGCACCCCCCCCCCCCACTGGGTTAAGGAGATAGAGGGCTTCTGCCAAGACCACTGCTTATATTGACCCAAAGAACTGGTGCACACATTGATGTCTCAATAAGTCAGACACAAAGACATAAATATGGATGCACACAAACACACGCGCAAATGCACTCTCACACACACACACACACACACACACACACACACACACACACACACACACACACACACACACACACACACACACACACACACACACACACACACACACACACACACACACACACACACACACACACACACACACACACACACAAACATACACACAAACACACACACACAAAGACAAAGACACAGAAAAACACACCCACAAAGACAAAGACACAGACACACACACACCCACAAAGAAAGAGACACAGACAGACACAGACACAGATACACACACACACACATGTATACCGACAGATTAAGGGTAGATGTGTGTGCAGTGTGTAGATTAAACATATTAACACATAGTTTGGTCCTCTTTATGCAGGGGCTGAGATCTTCAGAATGCGTACAAAAAAGCAGATAAGAAGTTTGGACGCTTGTCCGATTCACTCTCCATCTTCAGGGCAACCTTGGATACATATCTTTTTTTATAACAAATAAGAATATTTTTTTTACTGGCCATGAATACTGAATATCATCTGTGGAATGTCAAATTCAGTTATGGACAAAATTCTCCCAAGGCTGTAACAAAGGTTGTGCAGCTTTCACCTACGCTGTGGGGGAGGACCCGACCAATAGAACCAACCCGACCGGGCACAATGCGAGGAACGGTAGAGCAAAATCTACACCCAGACAACACGCAACTTAAACTCATCAGAAAGAGACGAAAAACCCCCGTGGTTCATTCCGAGTTCAGCGCAGAAAGGCCAATAAAACGATGCTGAGCGGCGCCCCATCTCTGAAGCTCCCCATTCTCCCCCATCTCTCCTTCGTTCACACGCCCTCACTCTCCACTCCCGGTTCCCTTGGACCTGGTGGAACCTGGTTGCTCCCATGTATTTGCTAAAATGATTAGCTGCCGGCAATCAGCCCCCGGCCAAATCAGCATGGAACTGCTGGGGTCAGGCTTATCACATGGCCGCCAGCCCCCTGGCCGCGTCGGGCCTGTTGGCAGGTGAGACCTGCCTCGCTGCTTGCATAATTCCCCAGATGGGTGCGATGAGTTCACAGTAGCTCTAGCAGGAGGAACCGAAATGTGTGGATTGCTGACACATAATCGTTTTAAAGGGCCGAGTGTATGTGTGGTTCTGTGGTGGTGTGCGTGCTGGAGTGTGTGTGAGTGCGTGTGAGTATGCGTCAGTGTGGATGAAAGTCACACAAACGCGGGCACACACACACAGCCACACACACACACCGACATTCTCTTAATATCACGCACATGCCCACAGAACAATGCTCATACATGCACGCAGGCTGACACTCATGCATGCACCAACACGCACACACACATGAAGACACACAAACACACAGACACACACACGCACACACACTGGCATGCAGCTGAACTCTGCAGGTGTAGAGCGGGTCCCGGGTTCATCACTTTAAACAGACTGAAACAGCAGGAGAAAGCTCCTCGGCCAAGCAGGGCTCTCTCCAATTAGGATGAGTCATGCACAGTGGCAGGACACACACACACACACACACACACACACACACACACACACACACACACACACACACACACACACACACACACACACACACACACACACACACACACACACACACACACACACACACACACGCACACACACACACACACAGACAAACTCGCGTGCATACACTCATGCAGACACACGCGCACGCATATGCACACACACAGAAACACACACACACACACACACACACACACACACACACACACACACACACACACACACACACACACACACACCACACACACACACACACACACACACACACACACACACACACGCACACTCATACACACACACACACACACACACACACACACCACACACACGCACACACGCGCACCGCATATCGCACACACACACAGAAAACACACACACACACACACACACACACACACACACACACACACACACACACACACACACTCGCCCGCATACGCACACACAGACACACACCACACACGCACGCATACACAGACACACATACACACATGCAGACACTCACACACACACACACACACACACACACACATACAAAGAAAAGCAACAGCAACACAAAGCTAACATGCACACAGAAAGGACCCACATAAACATGTGCGCGCACAAAAACACACTCACACACAGCTTCACCCTCTCTCTGGGAGACAGCCCTCCCTATCAGAGGTGAGCAGGCAGCTCCAAGTGTGATGATGAGGAGGCAGGGTTGTATAAAGGTGGGCAGAGTGAGAGATAAAGAGAGGGAACGACGGTGAGAGAACGAGAGAGAGAGATCCAGCACACTGGACTTTTTCTCAATCTCTCCGTCTCTCTCTCTCCGGCTACCCCTTTTTCACCTTTATTTTAGCACATGACAGGGTTATTTGGTGGTTTAGCGCGGGGTGTCGACCCCAGACACCCACTCCCAGTGGGGCCGCTGAACTGAGGAGTGTTTGAACCCCCACCCCCCCGCCCCCCGCCCCACCCCCCACGGCCTGGACTGACGTGTGAGGGGGTAGACCACTTTAATATGTAGCCCCAGCCCACCCCGGCTCTGCTCCGCTCCACAAACAGCCCCTGAAGCCAGAGTCGACCGGGCCGCGCTCCATAATGCTACACTTTATCTATTTTTTTTCTCTCCCCCTTCTCCTTTGCACCTCTGTATAATCTCCAACTTTTATGTGACAGCTTCTTTACTGTAGGTAACATCAGACTGGAGGCGAGAAGGAAGAGGGGAGCAAGAGTCGCATTGCTGGAAAAAGCAGAAGGGGGAAAATATGGAACATTCTATCTGGTGGAAGTCCCACAGGAGGGGGGGGGGGGGGGACCGTAGTTGGAAGGCGGGAAGGAGGGAACACTGGGACATTCTACAACACGGAGGGCACCTCTAGCGGGTCTCCATGGCGATGGGTTGTATACGCTGTAATGCGCCCCAGCAAATGGGTCTACTGGGTGAGTTTCATCAGCCCACATTGAGATTTCATCAGTACGGGTTCTTAAACATTTTTTAAACATTATTAACGCCTTCCTTGAGATTAATTCGGTCATACCTGTTTCACCCCCCCCCCCCCCCCCCCCCCCACACCGACACCCTCCCAGCGATATGCAAGTGAGTGTTGTTTTGGCACGCTGTCAGAACCAGTTGTCATCAGACTGGACACATAAGTAGTGACATATGAATGGGCCTGAGGGGGTGTTGGGGGGGGGGGGATAAGTTCCTGTCACTGTTTAAACACTGTTTTCCCATCACACACTTTGTCTCTCTTTCCCTGACACACACACACACACACACACACACACACACACACACACACACACACACACACACACACACACACACACACACACACACACACACACACACACACACACACACACACACACACACACACACACGCACACACGCACACACACACACACACACACTGATCCTGACACTCACCCATGCCACCACCAATCTGCAGTCCGTTGAGGTCAGAGCAGAGTGACAGCTGTCACACAGGCCCCCCCATTACCCCCCACGCAAGAGGGAATTAAAGACAAACAAACCTGAGGCCGCCGGGGCAGTGAGAGGGGAAGGGCTCCTTCAAGCATATTGGCCTCTGAGTGTACATGTGTGCGTGTCCGTGGGTTTTGTGTGGAGAGTGTGTATCATTTATGAGCACATGTCCCTCGGTGTGTACTCATGTTCCAGTGTAAAGCCGGTGTTACAGGGAGGAAATATGACCACAACTTTGGACCTAGAAGCATTTCTGCACTTCCGTCTCTTTTCGAAGGCGGAACACGTTCACCCCCAAAAACATGCTTCCAATCAGTTCCCAAAACATTATTTGGGAACTGATATCAATTTATTTGGGACCAATTTATTCCAACCTTTAGTCCCAGATAACAATTTATTCAGTTATCGAACAGTTGTCGGAATCGTTGCCCCTACACCTCAACACAGTATTTGTCCCACAACCTTTTATGTTCTCTCATGGACGGATGCGTCTCAGGGGGTCCGCCAACAACTGCGGTTATGACGCTCTTCCCCCATGACTGTTGCACTTGTTAATGAAACAACCCCCCCCCCCCCCTCCCACCAGTCTGACGATGACTTCCTAACGAACGCGGCAGTGTGACCTCTCTCAACGAGCCACCCCCAACAACCCGCCGGCCAGTTCTTGACGGCGACCTCATCAACGGGCCCCCCCGCCCTGACCTGAACATTCCCTCCCCGGCACGCTGACCTTCAGCACTTCCCCCCCCCACCCCTGGGGGGCTGCCCTCCTCGCTGTGGTCTACATGTGGTCAGCGACGTTTAGCATGCGGCCTGGGCACGCTGCCACGGCGGCTTCTAACCCCCTGGTGAGGAGCTGGGGTTGGAGGGGGGGGGGGGGGGGGGGGGGATTCTATAGCCCCCTCCCAGGGGGGTGGCCGGTCCTCTAATGGTAATTTAAGTGGGAAATCTGGTCCCTGGGAAAAAAGGTCATTGAATCTGCATAAGCCCCCTTGAGCCAGGCTTAGACGCTGTTGGTTTCAAGCTGCCCCCCCCCCCCCCCACCCTTAACCTCCAGCCTACCCCCCCCACCCCTCCCTAACCTCCAGCCGCATCGTGTTATGAGGCCAGGATACCTCGCATTGTCGGCTTCTCGATCTGCAGCGGTCAGCAACACCTGGAGATGGGGAGTCGGGGAGGGAGGGAGTCAGGAGGGATGTGAGGAGGGAGGGAGGAGGGAGGGAGGGAGGAGGGAGGGAGGGAGTGAGGGAGGAGGGAGGGAGGGAGGAGGGAGGAGGGAAGGAGGAAGGAGGGAGGGAGATGTGGGTATGAAATGTGAGGAGGGGGAGAGGGAGGAATGTGTGGTGGGGAGGGGGAGGACAGGGGAGGAGGAGGGAGTCAGGAGGGATGTGGGAGGGATGTGAGGGGAGGGGAAGGGGAGGAATTCGGGAGGGATGATGGGATGGAGAAGGGAGAGAAGTGTGTGGTGGGGGGGGGGGGGGTCGGGGGAAGATGCTGCCCCTTGTTCTCGCCGGGCCCACCCTTTGCATCCTAAGTGAGGACTCAGGAACAGGGGAGAGATCGATACTGTAGTCATACGTATGTGACTACCTAGATGAGCCCCCACAACGTCTGTGTACACCGACAGACAATGGTCAAGTACACGCGCGCACACACACACACACGCACATACACACACACACACATATACAAATGTGCGGGAACGCACACACACACACACACACACACACACACACACACACACACACACACACACACACACACACACACACACACACACACACACACACACACACACACACACACACACACACACACACACACCATCTTTGTCTCTTTCTCTCATAAGCTAACTCACACACACTCTTTGTTTCTCTCACACACACAAAAACACACACACTGTGCATGAGTCCTCAGGATATTCTAGCCCTTGTTATAATGAATCCAGTCTATTTGCCAGCAGATGGGAAAAGTGCAGCTGAAATGGCAGTGTCAGTCAACTGTGGCGCCACATATTACACTGAAACTGCTTTCCAAATCATAAGAGTATAAGCATATGTTGTTTTGTCTCACTGATTGGAGCAAACCTTTTGTTAGATTGCTCTACTTCCACTGCCATGAGACTTGAGAGGAGAGGAGGTTTACTTTCAACAGATGGCAAATTCAGCTGAGGGCAGAGCACTATGCAGTTTTCATCTTCAAGCACTTATAGAGTCATGCAGAAATTAATTTGAATGGATTGTATGGTTGTATTATAAAATAAACAGCACTTACAGAGTATAAACACACACAAACACACACACATATAAACCAAACAACAGGTTTGCTCCATGCTAATTAATCAACAATATTGGAAATTTCATGACGTGCATTTATTTACTTATGGAGCACGGGCCTCACTCGTGTATGAACTGAAAGAGTGTATTATAAAATAGAAATATCTAGTTCCAGATAGTTGAGTCTATAAACACCTGTGTGGTTTCCCACACCACATAGTTAGGGTCCATTACGCCCACACGCTTAAGAACGCTGAGCGTTGCTGTGGCAGGGAAGGTCCATGCTGGTGTTTGAATAATCAAAACAGTGTCTGGCTTCATTTCCCCTTGCCACCATTTTAACAAAGCTTGGTTTTCTGAAGCTACACAGAAGGCAGCCCTGACCCAGAGCGCTTTGCTTTTTTTCCCTCTCCCATATTTCCAAAAAACATGTGGGAATGTTTTCTCTCAAACATAAAAGAAACCAAGACCTCACTTTCTAAAGGGAAACAGTGCTACCTTGGCCGAGTGGTAATTTTGACAACTTCTCCCTTTCATTGTGTACAGCTTTGGCCTTGAGACTTTCAGGGGGCTTTTGAAGTTGTCAGGGTACGGTGTTAAAGTGGCTAGAGCGGGGTCAACAAATCAGCTAATTATGGGGTCATTAACAAAGAGTTCTTTGTTCTTTTCAATTTCAAACCCTGTCGTGTCATGAACGTATTAACCCATTATATGGGTGATGCTATAAATAATTGGGAGGATATCATATTGTTGTTGATTTAGCTACAGAAATACACCTCGATTTGTGCTGTAGGACTTTAATGCATAACGGAGGGTATGGTCGCTCCTTAAAAACAAACCACATCTTGACTTTGCCACTTCGATGCACATTTCACAAAGCTGCTTTATTTTCTAAGAGTCCCACGATTTCCCTGTGGATCTTTTGGAGGGTGGATATAGTGTTATATATTGAAACATCATTCTACAACCACTATCATTTCAAAGACGTAGCACTGGTCACACCGACTACGCTTTTCCCAACAATACCCTCAGTGCTCGGTGGGGGTTTGGATCTCCAAAATAATCCAATCATCTTGTCCCTAAAGGACATGACCGGCCTGCTAAGGCAGACCACGCCTGTGAAACGTGCTGCGGCAAAATAAACAGCGAGTGAAGCCGAGACGGGTCGTACACGCCACATACAGAGAGGGATAACACTCCCCCACCACCCACCCACCCACCCACCAGAACCCTGGGCTAAAGTCGATGTGGTGGGGATCAATGGGGACACATGTAATGGATAATGATGGATCAGTGGTTTAATATCACACCGGTGGCGGCGAGGAGGTTTCTAGCGCTATCCCCAGTGAATAAATGTTAACCTGTAATCTGTTCTTCCAGGGAACACTGGCAAACACAGGATTGTTTGTCCCGCTCGCCAGGGCCCCGCCCATCCATCAGTCCGTTATTGAATGCCCAAACACTGTGTGCAGCACGACGGATCACTCCCAATTAAATGTTGCACTGGATGTCTTCTATTCACATCCCCCCCCCCCCCCCCCCAGCATACCTCATCCGCATGGTTTCTTCATATTTAATCAAAGGCCGGGAAAAAACGGTCAATTCAAATGCCAAAACCCGCAACCGCTGAAGATATTCCCAAATCCATTGCATGTTTTTGTTTTGCCTCCAGCTGCACGCTGCTCGGCCCTGATCTCCATTTTTCTAATTCCCCATCTCGGTATTTATCCATCCCTTTCTGCTACTCCTCTCGCTGCTGTTGTTGGCTTGACCCTCTGCTCTCGACCCCTGACCCTTGACCCTGAGACATCTGACCATTCACCACTCTGGGGGAAGCAAATTAATAGAAGCGTTGCTTGTTAATTGCATGAGGGGCCAGCTAAGAGATTCATCACCTCAGTCATGGCCATTGCTCTACTTTGACCCCCCCCCTCTCTCGCTTTCCCAAAGGGCATTTGGGGGCAGGACCAGCTGTGATTTTCCTATAACCCTGCCTCTGTTTGCCGTGTAATTATTCAGCATCAGCCCTTATTAATCAAGTCGATGGCCCCGCGTTTTAAATGGAAATTGCATGGATTAATACAATCATTCATTTTGTCCAGGAAATCTTGATGGCTTTAGCCCACTAATCGAATTGGAATAAAGAGGCCACAGGAATGGGAGGGACCTGATTGAATTAAGGGGAGAAGCAACAGCAAACATTGCGTTTCTATCCGCCACTGGTTGTACGGGTGTAATCACAACACCGCTGGTACAAGTGGCAGAAGGAAACTGGCCAATCACGGCAGCGGGCTGATGAAGAATTAGTAGGTTTTAGACTGCACAGATGAATCTCCTCAAGTGACCTAATTATGTTGCGTATTAATTACGTGGACATGTTTATTTCCGAATGCCGTAATGTTTGGTGTGCTAATAATTGCATCCTGTCTGATTTGAAAACACGCTTTGGCTCAAAGTCCTAAACACGCTCAGATGGAAACACAGACACCAATTTACGTATATGTATGTGTGTGCGTTTGTGTGTGTTTTTGTGAGTTTGTGTGTGTGTGTGTGTCTGTGTTTGTGCATGTGTGTGTGTGTGTGTGTGTGCTTGCATTCGCACATACGCACACATA
>OLKM01000974.1:94538-109538 GCA_900291075.1 Melanogrammus aeglefinus | reverse complement strand
TATTTCTTCCCCCTGGTGACTGAGACATATGTGAAGGGTTATTGTGCTCCTCTCAAGGTCTCTCTTAAACGTCTCTCCCACTCGAATATTTGGACAGTCACAAGAGTGGAACAATGGATCAGGTGCAGCTCTGATGCAGTATTGGGGTGTGTGCTGTGTGGTATAGAGTTATATATTTCCACCCACACATGCATACATACATACACACACACTAACACACAGACACACACACACACACACACACACACACATGGTGCGCAAGAAGCGCACAATGATGAATTCCAGACACGCCAAGTGTGTAAACCAAGTGCATGGTGACATCATTAGTGTGTTATGTGTATCGGTGCTGCACTTCTCATCACAACCACAGTGCCCTCATAATGGAAATCTGCTATGGCTGATGAGGGGTTACAATCTGACACTGTTGCTCTCATCTATCCACCAACCGAAAAACCACAAAGAGAGAAAGTGTGTGTGTGTGTGTGTGTGTGTGTGTGTGTGTGTGTGTGTGTGTGTGTGTGTGTGTGTGTGTGTGTGTGTGTGTGTGTGTGTGTGTGTGTGTGTGTGTTTGTTTGTGTGCGTGTGTGGGCTTTTAAACATAAGAGTGTGGATGTGTGTGTGTGTGTGTTTGTGCGTATGTATGTGTGTAATTTTGTGTACATGTGTGTGTGTGTTTGTGTTGGTGCGAGTGAGAGTGCGTGCATACGCATGCATGCGTGTGTGTGTTTATGAGCGTTTATGTGTGTGCGTTGCTGGAAGGGGCCTGTGCCTTACTTTAACAAGTTCAGCATGTGACAACTCGTAGAGGGTCCGGTCCCATTGCCTCCGCTGGGACTCGAGCAGAACCTCCTTCTCACAGACTCGCTCGCTAGCAAAGGGCCAAATCTTACCTTAGTGTCTGAGGAAGGGAAAAAATAGGGAAGAAACTGTCCCAAAAAAATGAAGCTGCAAGGGAGGATCACAAGGAGGAATCATACCCAGCGGTTTGTCTCGCCAGTAAACAACACAAGGCTGCTCACCGACGGGGAGGGAGAGAAGAAGAAGAAGAGGAGGAGGAGGAGGAGGAGGAGGAGGAGAAGGAGGAGGAGGGGAGAGGAGAGGGGCGAAGGAGGAGGAGGAGGAGGAGGAGGAGGAGGAGGAGAGGAGGAGAGGAGAGGAGGAGGAGGAGGAGGAGGAGGAGGAGGAGGAGGAGGGGGCGAAGGAGGAGGAGGAGGGAAAAAGACATCTTCCAGGTTTAAACCCCTGCAACTGATGTCTGTCTGTGTTTTCTGTCTGTGAAGCGCAGAAGACGTTTTTCGGAGGGGCACAGTAACGAGTCCCGGAGGCTTGTCTGAATCCACGTCGGCGCTCAAAGTGCTGTGGAAGACGTTGTCCATGTGAGGCATCCGCAACGCGCAAACACAACCGATGATCAACTCACACCCGTTCGTTTCAGTGACTTTTTTTAGTGGTTTGTTTTAATGTTAATCCTGTGTGAATAAATAATAATAATTGTTTTTTTTTTCTTAATGTGTGGATCAATTTAAAATGTTTTTTTTTTAATTATTCTATCAGTTGTGTATACTTATTATTCCTATTATTGTTAAATTAGAATTCTCCTGATTTCTATCATATATTTGAATACAAAAGAGTTGTTTTCCCGTCATTCCTCTAGCTCTACCGCAGTGTATCGTGGCTGTGTTTCACTCAGAGTGCACCCAGCCTCCAAAGCTGTCGCATAAATCTTGAGATCAGCCCATATTGATAGGGCCTCGGCCACCGATTTGCTAACACGTGTGCATATCCATTTCCTGGACAGAGACTGATCGCACATGACTCGAGCGGTAATAGAATTGTCTTTAAGGGTCTGGACGCCATTTATTACCGGCAGAAGGTACTCCACACCTTTGCTGCGTCCCATTAGCTGAAATCCGTTTCCCCTTACTCTGCAACGCGTTCTTTTACCGCCTACGGAGATCCACTGCAGAAACCACGGTTAAAGTTTGGGGGCATCGCTGTCTCTGTTACGCATTGTTCTCAAATTGTGCCCGATTTGAATGCCAAACTACGTGCATCAGTGTTTATACCTGATTAAAGAGAAAAGGATGAAATCCACCTCCAAGGCAGGAGATCAACTGCTGAGTCACTGTGCGGTAGACAATAGCAGTTGTCTACAAAAATAATGTGTGTGATAGAGATTAGTGCTGCAAAGCTGAGTCTAACGTCAAATGTCACGTTTCAGGTCCTGGGAACAAAAAGGCTTAGTAATGGTAATCAGCTGATTTAACATTTAAAACGGAGCTGGCATAAAATATCAAACTTGATACGTTCAAATCATAGATGATGATACAACTTTTCAATATTCTTATTTGAAATAAAACATGTAATAACGATTAATAATATCTAGTATAGTATAACTTTTTACTGTATATTGGGATAGTTATTGAAAATTATGAATAATTATGAAAAGAAAAAAATCTCACTGCCGCTACTGTATTTCAGACTCCTGATTCTTCCTCACTTTGCTTTTCTCTTACTCTTCTTAGCCCCAGTGGTCATTTTCTGCTCAAATCAGAAGTGATCAACTCCCCCAGCGAACTTTTACTGTGGAGCCACACGGTGCTTCCTGCCTCATGACAGCTGCTGGCCTGCCATTGGTCTAGAAGGGCACTAAGAAGGGCAGTATTGTTATACTAAGAAATAAAGACACATCATGCATTCAAGCCAAGAGCTGATGGATCATTGATAAAGATTTAATGATTGTATTTAACTGCTAAATATTATGAAACACTTGTTTACACTTGTTTGTATGTGTGTGTTTGTTCAAATCTTTATAATTTTAACTGATATGAAATTGAATGTGCTGTAGTAAAATATCCAGTTTTTGGCCCAAAGTACCTGATACAGGTTAGATATTATATATATATATACAGTATATATATATATATATATATATATATATATATATATATATATATATATATATATATATATATAATATATATATATATACAGTATATATATATACAGTATATATATACACAGTATATATATATATATATATATATATATATATATATATATATATATATATATATATATATATATATATATATATATACAGTATATATATACAGTATATATATATATATATATATCAATATTTGTCTGGCATATATCAGGACTGTAGTCAACAAAATAATATTTCCAAAAGTATGTTTATTGTTTATTGTGGATTGTTCCAATACCTACGGTTATACCCACAGAAAATGATCCTATGCGAAGTTGTGTTGCTATTTATTTTCCACTGTTGTATAGATGCATCTTTCATAAGTTACAGCATCTTTCATGTGTGATTTGCGACAAATGTTTCCACATGTGTGTGTCTGTGTGTGTGTGTGCGTGAGTGTTTGTGTGTATGAGCCTGTGATGTGTGTACGTGAGCTTGTGAGAGTGTGTGTTTGTGTGTATGTGTGTGTGAGCCTGTGTGTGTGTGTTTGTGAGCCTGTGTGTGTTTGTGTGTGAGCCTGCGTGTGTGTGAGACTCAGTGTGTTTGGGTGTGTGAATCTGTCTTTGTGTGAGCCTGTGTTTGTGTGAGAGCCTGTGTGTGTGTGTGTGTGTGTGTCTGTGTGCATGCGAAAGTGTGCATGCATGGAAGAGTACGTTCCAAACCTTTCATCCTAAAATAAGCCCCCACCGTTGCCTTGCTAAGCTAGGTAGTCCACATTAGAAATGCAAATCTTTGTACATTTCTCCATGTATTGATGTTCTATACATGGTCTCTCGACTGGTCCTTACACCAACATCTTACAGCCTATTAGTTCAAGCTTTTAGTGGGACAATAGGAGCAGCCAATAATCCTTGTATTTCACTTTGCATATTTTTCTCTTTGCGTACTTTGCTCCTAAAAGTGTATCTGAGAGTGCGTGTGTGTGTGTGCGGGAGAAAGAAAGAAGACGAGAAAGTGTGAGATAGAGCACAAAAGACAGAAATAGAGAGAGAGAGAGAGAGAGAGAGAGAGAGAGAGAGAGAGAGAGAGAGAGAGAGAGAGAGAGAGAGAGAGAGAGAGAGAGAGAGAGAGAGAGAGAGAGAGAGAGAGAGAGAGAGAGAGAGAGAGAGAGAGAGAGAGAGAGAGACAGAGAGAGAGAGAGACAGAGAGACAGAGAGACAGAGAGACAGAGGGAGAGATGACAGAGGGAGAGAGAAGGCTTGAGAGAGTTAAAGTATGGGAATTCTGGATGGCAATCCTGGAAGTCTACGAGTCATCATAGTATTATTCAACTTCTAGGGTGAGCTTCTATGAATGTAATTTGGAGTGCACGGATAGAAAAGGCAACTGGTAGAGGTGGTACAAGTATAGCATGAATTCATATTCATCCTATAGAGCTGTCCTCGAAAATGTATCCATCACAAATGAGATGAGGTTGAGAGAAACACTATATTATACCGATATCAATGTCAACTACCAAAGTGACAAGACAACAATCAATGCATGTGTCCATGCACCATCGCGTCTCAAACAAACAATATAGGTGAAGCATGAGTTCCTCATAGTATGCACACACATTATTTCAAATAGGACGACACAAGCGAACCCAAAACTGTATTCAGAATTCAGTTTTGTGGATTCTCAATAGAGAGAGAGAGAGAGGCAGAGACGCAGAGACGGAGAGATACAGACATTGAGACCGAGAGAGACTGAAACAGAAAGACACACACACACACACACAGAGACACAAGCAGAGACGGAGACAGAGAAATGCAGAACAAAGCAAACCACAAACCAGAGCCGTTATCATGTGTGTCTGTGCACAGGCCAGTGGACACAGGCCAGCCCACTCTGGGCCCTCTTCTCCTCCACGGGCCATTGTGTTGAAGGCAGCGCTACGGACACAGGGTCACACAAGGTCGTCCCGAGACAAGGTCAGTCTACTCATCAAAGAGGAGCAAGGAAGTGTGGAGCCACTGTCAGCCCCAATCATATCGGCTCCACGCCGCCCGGGAAACAACAGGGATGTGTGTGAGTGTGTGTATGAGCGTGTGTGTGTGTGTTTGGCTGCCCACATGCATTTTGTCTGTCGGGTTTGGGTCAGGCTTGTGTGTGGGGCATGTGTGTGCGTGCGCTGGTGTGTGTTTGTGAGTGTACGTGTAAGCGCACATGCATTAGTGTGTTGGGTGTGTGTGGGTCTCACATGTGCGGATGTGTATGTGTGTGTGTCTATCTGTGTGTGGCATTCTTTTTTAGCCAATGCATATGCTCACGTGCAGTTGGCCCCCATGTTCACACGCACACACAAACACACACACACGCACACACACACACACATACACACACACACACAGCACACACACACACACACACACACAGACACACACACACACACACACACACACACACACACACACACACACACACACACACACACACACACACACACACACACACACACACACACACACACACACACACACACACACACACAGCGCCTCGTCCTTGGTTCTCCCTATTACCCGTTAATAGCGTGGCTTCGCGTGGAAGTGCCAATAGGCCCAGACTCCTCTTCTGACAGCCATGTTTTAATTCTCTAATCCAGCGACGCGGGAGAGGTGATGAAACTCGCTGGGAGAGGTGTCAGCCTAATCACCCACTAATAGTTATGACAAATACCTCTGCCTGTCACCTCGCGCCACGGAGGGCGGGGCACACGAGAGAGGAGATGATGTCAGGAGAGACACACCTCAGCTCTCTCTCTCTCTCTCTCTCTCTCTCTCTCTCTCTCTCTCTCTCTCTCTCTCTCTCTCTCTCTCTCTCTCTCTCTCTCTCTCTCTCTCTCTCTCTCTCTCTCTCTCTCTCTCTCTCTCTCTCTCTCTCTCTCTCTCTCTCTCTCTCTCTCTCTCTCTCTCTCTCTCTCTCTCTCTCTCTCTCTCTCTCTCTCTCTCTCTCTCTCGCCCTCTCTCTCTCTCGCACGCGCTCTGCATTCTCTTACGTAAACACACACATTTACCAACAAACACACAGACGCACGCAACCACAGGTATCGCTGCTGGAGCTCGGGAACATTTCCCTTTAAACCCCGCCCCGCCTTGTTCCCGTCTCATGTGGCTCGTCTACTCTGGCTGGATCAAACCCCTTGTTGTCAATCTGCGCCTCCAGAGACGGGGGAGTTTGGATTGGCTGTTTCTGTGCTGTTCTGTTTGATTGTGCTCCGTGCCGAGCCGTGCCGGGGCGAGTAGCCGGGGCCGGTCGGTCCCTCCGGCCCCTGGTAATTGTGATTTATACCGGGGCCCTTGGTAGCGCCTCTGTGTCGCCGGGCCCTTGTGCTTCCCCCGACAAGTGACATATATTCTGTGTGTGGACTAAGCTGACCTGTCCGCTCACACCCTGATAGACGAGGACCTTCCTGTTCCTCTGTGGCGGGGCCTCTGACCTCTGTTCCTCCGTCTTTCTTTCTGTCTTCTACTCTTTCTGCCTTGTTATGTTGCTCTCTGTTGATCAGTCACACACACAAGCCCACCCTCACACATGCACACGCATACACATACAGACAAACATGCAGGCACACACACGCACGCACGCACGCACGCACGCACGCACGCACGCACGCACGCACGCACGCACGCACGCACGCACGCACGCACGCACGCACGCACGCACGCACGCACGCACACACACACACACACACACACACACACACACACACACACACCATCCTAAACTCACACAGGTACAGCATACACACACTCACAACACACACAGACCTCAATACACATTTGCCCACACAAAGAGACACACACACACACACACACACACACACACACACACACACACACACACACACACACACACACACACACACACACACACACACACACACACACACACACACACACACACACACACACACACACACACACACACACACACACACACAATACAAAAGGTAGGAAGTGCTTCAATGTAGATGTCTGCATGAAACGAAGAAGTAGGGCATGCGATGCCCCCGTTTTACGATGCAGGGATCGCGAGGCAGACTTCCTCCCCTGTGTTGATGATGTTGTCCTGGCTGCACAGCGCCTGGGTTACGCTGGCTGTATTCTCCGAGGACCACCTCGATGGTGTGAAGGTTTAATGAGCTGGGGAATGACATGGCGTGGAAACACTCAAGGTCGTGATACAACAACCAAGAGGAGACCTTACGCGACGACACATTTGTAAACAGTAAGATAAAAATCCTATTACACCCACTTTGATGTTTGCTCATGGGCTCAGGCGCCAGCCCCTTTTGAATCCCTGCACACAGAAATAAGTTCAATACATGTGTTCCACATTTGCATCCCCTCACTCACTTACTTTCTGTACATATTTACCTTCATAAAGTACTGTGAGATCGGGGGCCTGTCACGGCCAAGTCCTCGCGTGGCAGAATATCCACCCTGAATCAAATCAAAGGAGGATTATGCTTCCCCTGTTTTTTTATCTCCACGTGGCACATAGGAATGACGGAGTTCTCCCTGACAGGCCTTAAGACACAGGCTGGCAGGTGAGCAGGGTAAGACTGATTGATCTGTGTTTTATCTCCTGAAGCTCTCTGCTGTCTGCGTCTGAGGGAGACCCGCGCAAAGCTGCCTCCTCTCCACGCCGCCCGGTAAACAAGAGACAAATGGGTAGAATTGACACAAACATGGATGCAGGTGTGTGCACACAAACACACGCACACACAATCTGACTGAAACACACACACACCTTTCTGACTGAGAAAAACACAAACACAAATATACAAATACAAACTAACAATCAGACACACACACGCATACACATATACACAGATACACACACACACACACACACACACACACACACACACACACACACACACACACACACACACACACACACACACACACACACACAACACATACACACACCACACAACACACACACACACCCAACACACAACACACAACACACACACACACACACACACACCACACACACACACAACACACACACACACACACACACACACACACACACACACACACACACACACACACACACACACACACACACACACACACACACACACACACACACACACACACACACACACACACACACACACACACACACACACACACACACACACACACACACAGACAGACCTTCTAACCCACCAGAGTATAGTGGTACACTGGCTGCGAGGGTTCTTTGTAAATCTGATTGAATACTGAATCAAAACAAGGCCATCTTTAATACGCTGTCTCCTAGACAGGCGAGAAGAAGAGGTGGAGGAGTAGGAGGACTAGGAGGAGGAGGAGGAGGAGGAGGAGGAGGAGAGGAGGAGGAGGAGGAGGAGGAGGAGGAGGAGGAGGAGGAGGAGGAAGAGGAGGAGGAGGAAAAAGAGGAGGCGGAAGGAGATGAAGTAAAAACCTACGTTTACTACGTCTACCTAAGTTTGAGTCCAAGGTCAAAGTGTTGCCGTCTGAATACAGGTCGGGATATCGCCCTCCCAGGCCTAAACCCCCAACCCAACTCTCCCCACCCCCCCAAAAAATCTATCAAGTTAGGGGGAAGGCGCCCTTGTCGTGACCCCTGCAGAGTTGCTGGAAAGATTGTTTCCTGTTGGAACCAAAAAAGTTTATCCGAGGATACGGAAGATTAACGGCCGTGTTTTCATTGGCTGCTCCCTGCGAGGCTAGCGGTGCGCGAAGGTGATAAGATCAGAATATTTATTGAGCCGCGTCTTTAGGTCATTTGCTATGTTAATTTTATGAGCTTGATGTTGCCTTTGTCTCTAGGTCATGTGTTATTCTGCCTGAACCCCGGGGGCAGCAGGGGGAAGAAAGGCTGGATTTGTATACTTAGCATGCACTGTCTTCAGATTAGTCACCCGTGCATAATTATCGATGCTGTTTAGAATGGAGGCAGGGACGGGACGGGGGGGACGGGGGACGGGGGGGGTGCAGTGGAACGGCTAATTCAACCTGCTCTCTGTGTGAAAATTAAAGTCTATTATTACACCATCAGATTCAGCCTCTTGCTGTTCACACCTCGCCCTGTTTGTTTGGTGCAAGGTATCTCCTACAACAACCCCAAAAAAAAAAACAGAAGCACGAAATAACACGAGTCCTCTGGGCGCAGAGAGAGGCAGAGGGAAGCGGGCTCCACCGTGTACCCAGAGGACGCTCGCTGTGCTTCTGATTTACAATGGTTGGCTGGATTGGATAATTAACACGCCGCGTTGTACTGCGACAAAAAAAAACAGAAACGTGTCTCGTTGTTGAGACAACAATTAGATTGTGGAACTGTCCCCCCCCGCCCCCCCCCCCCCCCCCCCACCCCACCCCCCCCCCCGCCGCCTAAGGAACAGGACCAAGATATGTGGAGCGGTATCGATGGAATAGTTTTTTTTACAACCCAAAACTATTCCATCAATGTACCTCTCTCTTCTCTCTTTCCAGCCGCTGTCAGGTGAACCCAGTGATTGAGTTGAATGGATTGAAGCCCAAGAGGTCTTGGCAGGGTTCTGGGATCATTCATCAACACTGGGACGGGTCCAGCAGCAAGAGGCGGAACGTCTCTATGACCTCATCGCCGCCGCCTGCACGAAACCGTCCGCGCAATTGCAATTAGGGCATTTATCCAAAGCGACTACATCGACTACATCGGTTAATATGCACATTGACACACCGACGGCAGAGTCAACCATGCAAGGCGACAGGCAGCTCGTCAGGAGCAGTTAGGGTTAAGTGTCTTGCTCAGGGACACATCAACACTCAGCTAGGAGGAGCTAGGGATCGAACTAGCAACCTTTGGGACACAAGATTACTGCTCTACTTCCTGAGTTAAGCCGACCCCACCGTGCGCAAAAGAAATGACCAAACATTTAGCCTGGCGGGGTGGATGATACCATGGTGATGATGTGATCACAGAACACATCAGAACTAATAGAGAGTGCCTATTACCACCCCGGAACGGCCACGGAGAGACAGCTAATCGGCAAACAGAATGTCTGCGGGGTCCATTCCCATCGAATTGCGTAAAGCTCTTCAAACTCACCTTCTGCTGCCCCCTCCCATAACCCCCCCTCCCCGTGACCCCCCCCCCCCAACGGTCCTTAACTTCCGTTTCAACTACGGGCTGGGGCCAATGGTCAAAGGTGTCTTCTAAGTGCTACTGGCCGATCGATATCGATAATGTCTGAAAATATGGTCGGGCAGAAAGTGAGAGCGGGTGAGGAATAGTGCGGGGATGGGGGGGGGCGAGGAAGGGGAGGGCAAGACATAAATCTGTGCGAGGGTGAATAGAGGAGAGCAGCTGTGGTGGCCTCAGAGTCCCCCCGTCCCCCCGTCTCTTTAGAAACATCATCAGCCCTAATGAGGGCTCGGCTATAGAGAGGGAAGGGCCCCGGCTGATTTACACTAACTGCTCTCCGCCGGGCGAGAGAGGTAGGAGTACAGAGGGGTACAGAGAGAGAGAGAGAGAGAGAGAGAGAGAGAGAGAGAGAGAGAGAGAGAGAGAGAGAGAAGAGGAGAGAGAGAGAGAGAGAGAGAGAGAGAGAGAGAGAGAGAGAGAGAGAGAGAGAGAGGGAAAGAAAGAAAGTGTGCAAGAGAGAGTCGGGGTAAGAGAGAGAGCAAAGGGGTGAGAGAGTGAGAAAAGGGGTGAGAGAGAGAGAGAGAGAGAGAGAGAGAGAGAGAGAGAGAGAGAGAGAGAGAGAGAGAGAGAGAGAGAGAGAGAGAGA
Organism: Melanogrammus aeglefinus; assembly: GCA_900291075.1. NCBI lineage: Eukaryota > Metazoa > Chordata > Actinopteri > Gadiformes > Gadidae > Melanogrammus > Melanogrammus aeglefinus. The sequence goes on along the minus strand of OLKM01000974.1, from coordinate 98,817 downwards.
GGGGAGTTGAAGAGACAGGATAAGAACAGAAAGAGGGAGACATTCAATTCAAAACGAGAACAAAAGGTAGGTGAAGGTGAAAACGTAATGAAAAGGGGAAAAAAAGCCAAGCACAACAACAAACTAAAATAGCCATATTGCCTGTCCATTCATAATGAAGGAGACATAAACCGTGAATGGCAGCCCTCCAAGGTCAAACTCAGGTGAAGTTAAGGTTATATAAAGGTCACCCTGGATGAGGGTCTCCGAGGCGTCCCTGAGACTCAATAATGTCTCCCCAGCCTGCAGTCGACGTGGGGGGGGGGGGGGGGGGGGGTCGCACCCCCTCACTCTCCCACATCAATTTGCTAGGCATGGAGCACCGCAATAAAAGCAAGAGAGATTGAGGGGGAGAGAGAGAAAGAGGGAGATATAGAGAAATAGAGAGAAAGGGAGAGTGGAGACGGGAAGAAAAAAAAAGGAAAGAAATGTCCGGGCAGATTGTGAAACAGCTCGCCTTTCAACTACTAACTGCTTTTCATGTAAATGTCTTGGACTGACACTTCTTACACATCCCAGCGTGTTTCTTCTACCATGCACGCACGCACGCACACAGACACACACACACACACACACACACACACACACACACACACACACACACACACACACACACACACACACACACACACACACACACACACACACACACACACACACACACTTGTGCGTGCATGTACACACACAAACCCACACCCACGCATACACAAACACGCAAGACGTACACACACATGCACGTGTGCATGCATTCACACACACCAACACACACACCGACACACACACACTGACAAACACACACACACCTACACACACACACACACATCTACACACACACACACCACACACACACACACACACACACACACACACACACACACACACACACACACACACACACACACACACACACACACACACACACACACACACACACACACACACACACACACACACACACACACACTAACTCATGCACTATGTTGCTCTCTCCTCTTTCTCTTTATCTCTCTCCTAATTTTACCCTCCCTCACTCCAGTACACTCTCTGTCAGCAGAAGAAGAAAAGAAGAAAACGGAGAGGGGGCAAAAAAATAAAGAAAGAAATGCGACCCGGGTTGGGGTTGGCGAAAGGTCACCAGTGACAGGCTGGGAGGTTAAACTGCCGAGTTAAAATACTGTTCATTATCCTCTGCAGCCTCTTCCCAAATTCCCCTCCTTTGTGTCACAGTCAGCGCCCAGCATCAACGTCCCCCCCCCCCCCAGGATTTATTAGACATTGTTGGGGCGGGAGAAGGGGACCTTTTCTGTACAATAGTAGCAGTGATCCTATGGCAAGCACAATACTGCTGCCAGCGCAATTATAGGGCCTGCCGTGAGTTATACGGGCTGCAGGGCTGACACCACCGGCGCTGACTGCCCTGCAGGGGCATGTGTGTGGCTGTTGGTCCTCATAGATGTGTGGGTGGGTGGGTGGGCTGGGGTAGTGTGTGTGTGTGTGGTGTGTGTGTGTGTGTGTGTGTGTGTGTGTGTGTGTGTGTGTGTGTGTGTGTGTGTGTGTGTGTGTGTGTGTGTGTGTGTGTGTGTGTGTGCGTGTGTGTGTCGGTGGGTGGGTCGGTGGGTGGGTGGGTGCGTGTGTGTGTGTGTTTGTGAGTGTGTGGGATTGGTGGTTGTGCGAACGGGCACAGGGAAAGTGAGGAAAAGTTTGTCTTTGAATACAGTGGGGCAACACATGTAATCAGCTTCAGGTGAGGCTAAGAAAAAAGATTGTACAACATTTGAATCTACACAAAAGTCGGTGATACCAGAATCTCACTACTTTTCATCATTATGGAAAGCACAAAGCGTATGTTATGTGTGTGTGTGATGTGTGTATGTGTGTGTGTGTGTGTGTGTGTGTGTGTGTGTGTGTGTGTGTGTGTGTGTGTGTGTGTGTGTGTGTGTGTGTGTGTGTGTGTACATGTAAGTTTGGGTCTGTGTGTGTGTGTGTGTGTATGAACATGTGTGTGTGTGTGTGTGTGTATGTACGTGTGTGTGTGTGTGTGTGTGTGTGTATGTGTGTGTGTGTTTGTGTGTGTGTGTGTGTGTGTGTGTGTGTGTGTGTGTGTGTGTGTGTGTGTGTGTGTGGTGGAGGGGGGAGGGCGGGGGGGTTCAAAGCACGGGCTGGAAGCTGAATTACATCGTTCATTACTCACCAGAGAGCAATGAGATGTGACACATGGCAACAGAACCCTGTCTGAACCGGACAAATTAAAAACACTAGTAATTAGCGCTATGCAAAACATGTTGTACGTTTATTACCTGATTTATGCGGCGCCCGGCGTATAAGGGCACCAGGAGCGGGCTATCCGTCTTCCTACCTAGCATGCTTAAGATTCAGAATGGGCTTAAATGATTTATTAAGCGAATAAACAAATAAATCACTGCATGGCTAATTTCCCTAATGATATTAGAAATGACTAACAGTACAAATTGTACGGAATATAAGCAACAATTAACCCAGGGCAGCTCCCCCTGTTCAGGGTGCCGGGGAAACGTCCATCCATTTTCATTTGCTGAAAATCCCAAACATGATAAAAAGCTTTACCGGCCGGCTCCTGAGTCCGTACATAAAGAACCCAACTTCTCTCTTTGCCTAATAAGAGCGGGGGGGTCACGGCCGGCCGACTCGGTGCGGGGGAGGGGGGGGGAGGGTCACTCTGTGGCTGACACGTGCGTCCTCACAGGCCCCCGACTGTATCCCCGTTCCGCAATTGCGGTTCGCATCAAACAAAGTTTAGCACGACAACAACACAACCCAACTGAGAGACCCATGACAGCCCCAGCCCCCCAGAGACACACACAAGCTCACGCACCGACTCACGCACACACATGCAAACACTCACACACACACACACACACACACACACACACACACACACACACACACACACACACACACACACACACACACACATACACACACATACACTCACACACATACGGGCATAATACACAGAAATGCAGTTTACAGCAGATGCATATACAATGCAAACACTCACTCACACACACATACACACACATAAACTCACACACACAAACACAGACTCACACACACACAAACACACAGACACACACACACACACACACACACACACACACACACACACACACACACACACACACACACACACACACACACACACACACACACACACACACACAGACACACACACACAGACACACACAGACAGACACACTCATGCACACTCACATACTTCTTCCCGTCGCAAACACCAGCAGAGCGAACGAACAACAAACTTCAGCATCTCTCTCTCTCTCTCTCTCTCTCTCTCTCTCTCTCTCTCTCTCTCTCCTCTCTCTCTCTCTCTCTCCCTCTCTCTCTCTCCCTCTCTCTCTCTCATTCCCGCTCCCTTCCCTGGTATTACGGCGCTTCGTCGGAGCCACCCTGACGTCTGGAGTGTACATTTCTATTTAAGGAGACATATTGTTTTCATCTTTTGCCCCTGTTTTCCCGGGGGGAAGGAATGAGCGGAATATAAAAAGCAAGACTTTAAATAACAAGAGAGTGCCATCCGTTCCCCTGCTAGTCCCCACATTAGCTTCGTCTGTGAGTGAATGTCTGACACCAACTAAAATGTTTCGCCTCTATGTGCGTATAGGGGCATAAATAATTCAGAATTAATCCCCGCTGTGGGGGACTCTGGGAATCATAAATTATCCGAGTGCAGTCCCCTAATGCAGTCCCCCGGATCACAACACCTATGGTAGCAAGTCTAGCGGAGTCGCTCATTATACCTTGTGAAGAGATATCTTAACCTTTGAATATTAATTCCCTTTGAGTAGTTTATATGGAAATGCCGATGTGCAATGTGTGTGTATGAGTTTGGGCTGATATGATGTGTGATATGGGATACAAAAGTGTGTACCGGAGCTTTATTAATGAATTAAAATAAATAAATATTAATTCAAAGTGGAGGCGAACAAACACATAATTTGGTAGGAGTGTGTCATATGTATGTTTGTTTTGTACCCAATTATGTCTAAAATACCAAATTGTTAGCATGGGACGTTGTTTACGATTCCCCCAATGTGTCAGAGACAGATGGACCCGTCGGTTCACATAAACCAATCGATGTGTGGACATAAATCTATTTTTTCTTCTTTTCCGAGAAACATGGGTGCAAAAAAATGTCCAGGGACCCCCAAGAAGGGCCTCTTTTTTTTTTTCTTCTACGTTGACA
>OLKM01000974.1:87399-92669 GCA_900291075.1 Melanogrammus aeglefinus | reverse complement strand
TGATGTGATGTGTGTGTGTGTGTGTGTGTGTGTGTGTGTGTGTGTGTGTGTGTGTGTGTGTGTGTGTGTGTGTGTGTGTGTGTGTGTGTGTGTGTGTGTGTGGGTCTACATGTACTCTAAATACTTATGAGGCTTATAAGTCTAGGTTTTAATATAACTGACTATTCCCAAAAGTTAGAAACCTTTAATTAACAGTATAACTATTTATTATTTGTTGATCTCGGCAGTAAAACATTTTACAGTTTAATTTATAATATAATATAATATTATTCATATTTCCGTCTGACAAATACTGGATCTTGTAATTACTGGAGCCATTAAAAAGGATCATGTAAGTGCGTGTTTCAACAGAGCTCTATGAAATGAACCTCCTTCATCAGAACATTTATTTCTGATGACATTTCACCATGAGGGAAATCTCAAATGTCAACTTGAAAGGTGGAAATTATTACGCTATTCAAAAGCTTTTTTTCCCTCTCTCTCTCTCTCTCTCTCTCTCTCTCTCTCTCTCTCCCTCTCCCTCTCCCTCTCCCTCTCTCTCTCTCTCTCTCTCTCTCTCTCTCTCTCTCTCTCTCTTCTCTCTCTCTCTCTCTCTCTCTCTCTCTCTCTCTCTCTCTCTCTCTCTCTCTCTCTCTCTCTCGTTTTATGGTGGGAGACATTTATGCGTGACTTAAGCTTATGAAACAGGGGGACTAAAAAATAATTTGGATATGGACATCAGATAAAGAATAAAAAAAACAAAACGATTTCCATACATACAACGAGTGGAATAAATAAGTGTGGCAGATGCAACGATTCTAGATGTAGATGCATTATCCGGATCATTCTTTTTGCGATATTATTTATACATTGCTGATATGGTGAGAGAGAGGGGCGTAGATAAACTAAGGACGACCTATGCTCCCCGGGCTCAGTCAGAAGCAGAGAGCGCCTGTACGAATACTCAAAGAGCAAGAGGAAAGGTTGAGAGGATGAGAAGGACACGCCGAAAAAATAAAGGAAAAAAAAAAAGCTGGGGGAAGAGGGAAGAAAAATGACACTAAAAGGGAGTCGGCGGCTGATTGATGCTCCGCTGCATTTGAAGATCTGTGGCAGCCTAGCGGGGCGGGCGCCGGGGTCAGCATGTGTGTCTGTGTGTGTGTGTGTGTGTGTGTGTGTGTGTGTGTGTGTGTGTGTGTGTGTGTGTGTGTGTGTGTGTGTGTGTGTGTGTGTGTGTGTGTGTGTGTGTGTGTGTGTGTGTGTGTGTGTTTTTGCGTGCGTGCACACGTGTGTATGTATGTGTACATACATCTGTGTGTGGGTCTTTCTGTGTACCCCTTTGTGTTTTGCATGTGTGTGTGTGTGTGTTGTGTGTGTGTGTGTGTGTGTGTGTGTGTGTGTGTGTGTGTGTTTGTGCGTGTGCAGGAAAGGTCTAGAGTTTCGCCCTCTCTTTCCCCTCTTTCTCTCTCCCCCTCTCCCCCACTCTCCCACTCTCTCTCTTTCTCTCTCTCTCTCCCTCAACTCTCCCCCTCCCTTTCTCCCTCCCTCCCTCTCTCCCTCTCTCCCTCCCTCCCTCTCTCCCTCTCTCCCTCTCTCCCTCTTGCGGGAGAAGAAAACTTCAGTCACTGGGTGGCTGAGGGGAATCAGATGTGAGCAGAGAATAACATGCTTGATTTGGCCTGAGAGTGGAGGCCGGGCTGGTGGAGGCCTGCAGCCAGGCAGAGCCTCATGATGTATAGAGCCCATCGCCTGCAGCTCCGAGCCGCCGCCGCCGCCGCCATCCCTGTACACACATCATCATCCAGAGGGCTCAGTTTTGAGACCCGTGTTTGTCCGTCTTGTTGTCTGTTCGCCGTCGGTGCACGTGCGTGACTGTGAGTGTGTTTTTGTGTGATTCTACGTGTGTGTGAATAGATAAATTGTTATTGTTGCTGGTGTCACGTGAGGGAGATGGTGGGGGGGGGAAGTGGGGTTTTGTCCAGATGCTTATAGATGAACAGAGATTTTAATTGTGGTACAGTTTTGTGAGGATAACTACGCATATGCGTCTCAGGTGCGTCTGTGTCTGAGCTTGTGCGTGTTTGATGTGTGTTTATGTGTGTGTGTGTGTGTGTGTGTGTGTGTGTGTGTGTGTGTGTGTGTGTGTGTGTGTGTGTGTGTGTGTGTGTGTGTGTGTGTGTGTGTGTGTGTGTGTGTCCATGAGAAGGAGGCAGGGGGGAGGGAAGTAGGGAGCTTGTGGTTTATTGTCCATTCTGTGCATATCTTATTTGGCATGGGGTGGGGTGGGGAGGTGGGGGGGGATCTGCCTGTGCTCTCTCTCTCTCTTTTCTGCTACAGCTGTTGCATGGCGTGGAGTCTTGGGAACACTTTCTTTCATCTTGTCGCAGCAAAATGCCTGGGCCTCCGCTACGCTGCAAAACGGTATTCTACGCGGTCATTACAACGTCTGCCTGTGCGTCTGTGAGAGTGGGCGTGCGTGTGTGTGTGTGTGTGTGTGCGCGTGTGTGGGGGCGTGCGTGCGTGCGCGTGTGTGTGTGGCTGTGTGTGTGGCCGTGAGTGTGTCTGCGTGGAAAATGAAGCCAGATAGTCATACATGTGCAGGTTGGCCTCCATAGAGTGTTGGACGTCCCCGGTCATCCTAATCAGAACCCCCCCCCCCCCCCCCGCGCCCTAACCAAAAGAAACCCAAACCAAGGACACACAGCTGCGACTAACGAGTGAAAAAAAGGAAAAAGACAGAAACAAAAAAAGAAAGCAATCCCTTCTAACCTGAGCCGACCGCCTGCCAACAAGACCCCCTCCCCACCCCCCCCCCCTCTCTCTCTCCTCTCCTCTCTCTCTCCTCTCTCTCTCTTCTCTCTCTCTCTCTCTCTCTCTCGCTCTTTCTGTCTTTCCCTTGTTTTATATATTTATATAAATCTCTGAGCTATGTGCGTCGTTGGAACTCGGGTAGGGGGGAAGTGGGCTCGGGGGGCCCTTTGATGTGGGAACACCGAGGTCAGGGAGAGCAGTGTGTGCAGCGCTGAATTCCATCCCCCACAACAGTTCCTTCCTTGTACGCTTTTCTACTGGTGTCGTTTTGGGGGCGGCCATTTATTGAAAACAGGGCAAGGAAGGGGGGGGGGGGGGGGGGGGATTTATTTAGCGCAGTATGAATGTGCAATAATGCCATGTTCTAGACCGTGGTCACCGCAGAAGATATCCTTCAAAATGAGAAGAAGAAAATGAACAGGGATAAAGTCAGATTTCTTGTCTTGTTGCACACTGAGGACCAGGGGAAAAGGCCAACAAAAAAGACCTAGCCAGAACATAAACCAATCTGAAATGTCACGTCTTATTAGACGCAAATGGAGGGAAACATCGCGCTGGCCTGCCCAGCTGAGTCAATGAATTTGTCAAAATTGTATGATAATTCATTCAATTACTCTTTAGTCATTTAAATGATGGGGTGAGTTAGATGGAGGGGGGGAGGTGGAGGAGAGGAGGTGGGGCGGGGGCGGGGTTCAGCCAAAAAGAAAGAAGAAAAGGAGAGGGGGGGGGGGGGGGGGGGCTGAGTGATGGAGGGGAAGAGTGATCGGGGAGTAATCCTACTCTTGATATTACGCTGCCTCCAGAGGCCTTTTAAGGGCTCTGTATCGCAGTGTGAGGCCGGCCCCCACTCTCCCCCAGCTGCCCCCCCGCCCCCGCCTCCACCCGGCTCCACAACACTTCCACACTCTCCACTCAACTCTTCACTCTTTGCTGCTCTCTGCACAAACAAACACTCTACGATGCTGCTGTCGTTGTAAATAAACCACCCACATTCCGGCAAAAAAACTCATCTCTTCTATGCATATTTGAATGGAGGTAATCTGTACTATGGGAATTGTTTTGTACATTTTTTTGGATTTGACTTTGATAGGATATTTGCCCTAAAATTAATAGTTGATTGATTATTATTCAACACCATTCTATTTTTTTCCTCTTGCTCTTCACACACACACACATAAACATACACCCCCCCCCCCCCCCCACACATCTCTGCTCTCACACACACACACACACACACACACACACACACACACACACACACACACACACACACACACACACACACACACACACACACACACACACACACACACACACACACACACACACACACACACACACACACACACACACAGAGCGCACACTCCAACACACTACCATACCCACACACACACATCACACACAAACACTAGCACACACACACACTCACACAAACAGGCAAACACAGACACACAGACACACAGACACACACACACACAGACACACACACACACACACACACACACACACACACACACACACACACACACACACACACACACACACACATTCCCCATTGCTTTCCTGGGAGAATGACAATAAAAAAGCCCTTCGCTCTTCTCGACCCTTGACCTCTGATCTTTGGAGGTCTCCCGCTGCCTGTGGTAGAGAGAGGTGGAGGATAGCGAGGTGTGTAGCAGTGTGCTGGAGGAGGTGGTGTGGGGGGGGGGGGGAGGGTGGAGGGAGGGAAGGTGGTGGGGCCCTGAGAACGGCTCCTTCTGCCTGCTTCTCTCCGGCTCCATCATGGGTAAGCTCCCCCTCTAGTGTTCACTGGCCTTTGGTCTGGTCTTTTGCTCCCACGTAAATACTTCCAATTAGCCCCGTGTAGCTACCATGCTCCATTCACACAAGTACAAACTGCCGACTCGTATTGATTACCTTTTTCAAAACCCCCAGCAAAGGTTAAAATGTTAAAATTGAAAACAACATTATTCTGCATATAGGGTAGAATTATCTATAGGAGATAAAATAGAGAATTATAAAAAAATATATGCAATTACTCCCGACTACATAGTTTAAACTGCTCATTCTAATTGTTGTTGTTTTGAAAACAGAGTCATAATTATAATAATCATTTCACTGATTGACACAGGTCCATTGCACAGTGTCAATGCACCACGCCACATCCTGCAGGAACCACCTGCAAGTGCTTCAACTCCAGCCGAGCTCAGTCTTGGCTATAGAGTGACTATTCCCCGGGTCTGAGGTTTCCCAGCCTCTGCCATGGCTGCTAGTGCCTCCTATTCTGGCTGAGCCCTGCCTGAGGGGATGCTAATTACCCTCTCTCACGCTCTAAATTAACCAACTTTCACTGGGACTCTGTCGCCACTCTCTCCCCAGCATCGACGGCAGACGGAGGGGCGGGGAGCTTAGGGGGGCGGAGAGGGAGGGAGGGGCAAGGAGGGAGGAGCAAAAAGGGGGGAGAAAACAGAAACAAACCA
>OLKM01000974.1:79899-84899 GCA_900291075.1 Melanogrammus aeglefinus | reverse complement strand
ACCACTGAACGAAAATATATATATACATAATATACAGTATATGTTAGTGTGTGTATTAGTACATTATATTTATATATATATATATATATACTATATTTTTTATGCCATCACTTGCTGCATGCGTGAGATATAATGTGTATATATATATATATATATATATATATATATATATATATATATATATATATATATATATATATATATATATATATATATATATATATATATATATAGTATGAAGCAATAATCACATCCAGCTACCACTCCAGCATTTGATTAAACCACTAATGAGCTGTCACTCAGGAGCAGGGCAGATGTTTACAGATGCCCGGCACCGAGGAGCTCAGCTCATCAGTCACAGAGCCAGGGCCTTGGCAGCCATGACGGAAACACGAACCACGCCCCTTTACTCACCACCGCCCGGAACATAGAGCCCCCGCCACCTCTGACCAGAACACCTCCGACCGGAGCAACTATCCAGAGCGGCTCTCCAGAGAACCTATCCAGAGACTATCAAGAGCACCTATCCATAGCACCTATCCAGACACTTCAAGAGCAGCTATCCAGAGCAGCTCTCCAGAGACTATCGAGAGCACCAATCCAGAACACGCAGGTTAAAGGACAAACCACCGGGACAAACAAAGAAGGGAGCCAGAGCTTAGTTTGGGATTCTATTCAAAGCACCTCACAGTGTGTGGTTGTGTGTGTGTGTGTGTGTGTGTGTGTGTGTGTGTGTGTGTGTGTGTGTGTGTGTGTGTGTGTGTGTGTGTGTGTGTGTGTGTGTGTGTGTGTGTGTGTGTGTGTGTGTGTGTGTGTGTGTGTGTGTGTGTGTGTGTGTGTGTGGGGAGGGGGGAGGTGTGTGTGATAGAATAGCTGCTATATTGCAACACTAGCACCACCTGTCCAGTGCCATTGCCTCTACCCTTCTCCCTCGCGCTCTCCTCGTTTTCTAATGTTGGAACAGCCATTTTGTGGTGGTGACTTCCTCTCACCCTGACGCGTGACACTCATGACAAATTGGGTGTGGAAGTGAGGGTGATGGGCTGTGAAGGCAGCGGCCAGCCCCCCACTATGTACACTGGGCACATACACATGAAGGAGGCACGCCACTAGATGGATAACAGTGTGTGTGTGTGTGTGTGTGTGTGTGTGTGTGTGTGTGTGTGTGTGTGTGTGTGTGTGTGTGTGTGTGTGTGTGCACATACAAACATGTGTGCATGCATGGACATACAGGGTATAGGAGGCAGGGCGTAGACGCAGGGACAGACACACAAACACACGCACGCACGCACGCACGCACGCACGCACGCACGCACGCACACACACACACACACACACACACACACACACACACACACACACACACACACACACACACACACACACACAACACCTTCACTGTACCCGTTCACTTGCACTTGTATCTTGTTATGTTGCAAACACGGAGACGAACCCGATAATAAAACATACAAAGAAACAAAAACAGGAAATTCAAATCTCGACTTCCTCAACCTCGACCTTTGCCCTCTCACGTCCCCCCCCGCAGCCTTGTCTCCCGGAATGCCGCGCGTCGTCAATCTGCAGCAGTGCTCTTTAGCATGCAAATGACGCTCTTTATCTTGTAATAGCAACGTTTGAAAATAAATACCAATAAACAGGTCGTTATTTTTTTAGCATTATAAGGTTTATTCCAGCTAATGCGTAACGGAGACATTTGGGCATTAGCAATAAGGCACCCCTCCAACACCGTCCTCCTGACGTTTTATGTTATTTCCCAATAATTCATAAACCAATTAAAATCCTTGCATAACCCACCTTTTACGGCGCAAAATTGAGCAATTTAAACCGGGGGTAGAAATTATTATACTGAATTGTATAGCAATTATCATAACATTACACTGATTCCCATAGAAGTATTTAAATTATACGCTTGGTTGATTGCGTGATGAATTAAAGAGCCTAGCCCCCCCAGTCAATCAGCCCCCCCAGAACACACACCCCTGGCTCCTCCGCCAGACACCAGGACGGGGGGGCGGCGAGGCACATTCAGGAGCAGACAGGCCGGAACTAGCCTAACCTAATATAGGAGTCATGTTATCATCTCCAGCTCTGGGGACTCCCGCGACTTGTAGGAGCTCGGTCTGCCAGCCACGCGTATGGAATGGCATTATGCTAATGCTGATGTCATACAAGATAATTAGCAGGAATTACCTGAAGTCGCTCCACATAACGGGAGGCATAATAGGACTTAACCTAAACAAATAAAGCCGTGCAGTCCGATTGGCCGGATCTAAGTCGTTCAGTTTGTGTGTTTACAGGCTTGGTTGGCTTTGGGTGTCGCCCCGTACGGACGCACAGTGACCAATGGGACACTAAGATATGGTCGCATGGCACGATGGAGCCCCAAAGCCAACAGGAACACAAATGGGCATTTAGCATAACAAGGCAAAATAAAGTCATTCAAATAATGACAGAAGAAAACTGCATAGGACAATGGAAAAATAATTATTGGAAAATAATCGCCATTTGAACAATTGAAACCACAAGCACGCCTCTCTCCACGTCTTATTTCCAGCCATTTAAGATTGGGACGGTTCAACACACATCTGTCCCACAGTCTCTGGATTTCAATGCAATGCGGCCGTCTCCCAACAATGGCTTCAATGCATAGAAATGGATAGAATAGAGTTATTATTAGATTACAAAGGTAAATGTGATTAAACGGAACTATAGCCTTGCTCTCTCTCCAAAAAAAAGTGATTGCACTGCATTAAGCTGGCGGCTCACATTATCAAAGATGTACGGGCCGATTGACAAGGCTTTTATAATTAGACGTGCTGTTCTTTGAGAGATGGGGGGGGGGGGGAGAGAGAAAAAAAACAGCACAGCCGCACAAAGCACAGCAGGTTACATATTCAGCTGCAGGCCCCATAGGCAATGGAAAACAGCCTTGTTGCCTTTGATCCTCCAGTCTAATTGTTTATAGAGGTTGTCAAGGTCCCCATACCCCTCTTTCTTTCTTCCGTTTTTTTTTTCATACTGGCAAAGCTTCAACCGCTGCCAAGACACAGAGTGCAGAGACAATTGAGCACGAGTGAGCGAAGAATGCAGAACGCTTATGGGGAAGTTACAGATCACTGGCATGTAAAGTGCTCGCTCCAGTCCCTCCCACTCTGGTAAGCCGGTGAATAATCAAGCGTTCGGCACTAGTGTAGCTCTGGCGACAAGGTGTTCAACTCAAAAGTAAACGTTATCCAATCCAGGAAGTGTAACTTACCCCTCTACACCATTCTCAACAGCCTCCAGCAAATTCAGGTCCATCATTGTCAACTAGCAATTTCAAACACCCAAACATATGCATGCGTGGATATTTACATACAAATTATGTTTCCATTTATTGTGTTCAAAATGACTGGCAGGGTTGGGTCTGAGTGTGCCACCATTGAACCAACATCAGGCAGGTTGTTGTTTGTGTGACAGGCTGAGTGAGACGGGGGGGGGGGGGGGGGGGGGGGGGCACGAGGATGTGCTGGCGACACCTGCTGGGACGGCCTGCACCGGCCTGCTCCGGCCTGCTACCCCACCATGGAGGGGTGCTGGGGGCTCCTTTGTTCCACAGGAGCCGTTGGTGGTGGAGAGATGTTTGAGGTGTCACTAGTGTCGGCCTTCATTACGTTCAGGCCGTCGTTAAGAGCAAGAGGAGAGTGCGGAGGGTGTAGTCCTGAAAATCATGGAGAAAGAGTGGGATGGGGAAAGACCGACTGCCCTCATGGGTCTTTAAGAAATTCATGAATACCCTGTTTAATGAATTAGGGGTACTTGGCAAGACGTCCTGTGTTCAGTGGTTGTGATGTTCTGGGACTGGTGATGTTCTCCCCAGGCTGCCACGGCTGTTCGCTCGCACTGTAATCCATCATGAGATAGGATTGACAGGCATGATTTAACTTATTTTGCCTTTAAAGGGCCCTTATTCTACCACCAGCTTTGAGTGTGATTGGCCATTACGAGCCGGTTCAAAATCATTGCTGCCCTGTGACATCAAAAGTGGGAGTGGCAACCCAGATGAATCCTTGCATTGTGTTGGGCATTGTCATATTTTCAAATTAAGAAATGTGTATCAAGTATGCCGTTGAAGGAGACAGAAATAGGCAGTGTAAAGTCGTTTGTTTGGCATACTATGACAAGCAAGTCTTACGTTATCTTGCGAATTAATGAAACGTCTCTTTGCCATTGTGTTCATTAGCATACTTCCTACATTATTTGCAATGGTTGTTTGTGTGTTAAAGTGTAAGCGCGTGGGCGGGTATATCCTATGTGTGTTGTGCGTACATGTCTCTTCCTATGCATGTCCATGAATACATTTCAAGGAAGGATCTAGAAATTATAGCATGGGTAATTTGGGGTTGCCAGCAGCATAAATACAGAGGTGGTCAGAGGCAGCGATCGATTGACATCTGTTCAAATGTTCATCGACAGAAAGAGAAATGGAGGGGGACATAGTGAAATAGAGGATAAGGAAGAGAGACAGAGGAGAGAGAGGGAGAGGAGAAAGAGCAAAAGAAAAAGAGAGAGCCTGAGATAGAGAGCAAGGAGAGAGAGAGAGAGCTGAAGAGAAGGAGAGGGTAAGAGGGGGAGAGGAAAGAAATCCATAATTGCTCTCATCGGCACATGATTTTCTGCGGGCAATTTTCAGGGAGCACACACTGACCTTTGCCTACTTAATTCCTGTGCAGTAAAGAAACAGAGAGATGATCACTGAGGCACATAATTACACTCTCATCGATACATGGATCTATGGGACGGGCCATGAATGCAACCCAGGGATGAAAGGACAAAACACATTACCCTGACACATGTATATTTGTGCGTGTGCACACACACGTAGACACACGCAGGCACGCACACACACACACACACACACACAAAAACACACACACAAGGAGCACACCTGCTCACCCACACACACGCACACATGTACAAAACACAGAAACACACACACA
>OLKM01000974.1:59899-72399 GCA_900291075.1 Melanogrammus aeglefinus | reverse complement strand
CGAGCGAGAGGGAGAGAGAGTCAGTCATGGGAGAGAGGATTCCTGGAAATAGACCCTGGATGCTAGGGACCAGCTGGACTGGCTACCCTCCCTACCACCCCCCCCCCTCTCTCCATCCTCCTTCCTCCCTCCTCTCCTCACATCTCCTTGCTTTGTTTCCCTCTGTTCTGTCCCCCCCACCCTTCTATCTTCTGCCCTGAACTCTCTCTGCACCCTCTACTGTGTTTTTACTTTTCACTTATCGCTCTGTTCCTAACTATCATGTCTCCTCTCTCCTTTACGGTTCCATACTCTCTCCATATCTCCTCTTCTCATCTCCGATCCCCTCTCCTCTTCCTGAGGAGGTCAAATATTGTGTGAGGAGGCCGGTCGGAGACCACACACAAGCGCACAAGTGTCTGCGTTTGTGTGCTCCCACACACACACACACACACACACACACACACACACACACACACACACACACACACACACACACACACACACACACACACACACAATCACATACACAAACAGACACACATGCAGACAAACACGCATACAGACAAAAACAAACACAAAAACACTCAAACACAGAATCTCAAAAGTTCACACACACAGACAGAAACACACAAACATGGAGTCACACACACACACACTTACACTCACACACAAACACAGAATCTCAAAAGTTCACACACACACACACACACACACACACACACACACACACACACACACACACACACACACACACACACACACACACACACACACACACACACACACACACACACACACACACACACACACACACACACAGACACACACAGACACACACATGGAAACACATAGACACACATACACAAACTCACACACATAAACATAGAGGGAAGGGCCAACTTGAATGGCCTTGCACTGTGTTATGGTCGTGTCTTAGACCCAGGCGGGTAGCCTCCTCCTGGCTGATACATTGTGTATAATAATATATAGTGAGACAGAGAGGGTTCTCTTGAGGCAGGCAGGAACCTGGCAGACAAACAGAGAGTATGTAAACCATAGGGTTTTTATGACAGCTTTATCATTGGATTTAGTGTGAGAGTCATTGTTTTACTATAGATCGCCTTTTTGTAATCACTGCACACACAGGAATGTGATTATGGAAGCTGTAAATGTGTATTGAACGTAAACAAAGCATTGTGACAAAACATTGACTAAAAGGCAATATGCTGTGTCTTGGCTGAGGACAGGGTATGATACACTGGTAAAAAGAAATAACGAAAAGCTATCACAGAGTAATTGTGATAGATACTACAAATGTGATCAATTCTATCGAGTAAGGATATGTACACCATCCATCACAGAGCTAAAAACTTTCAGCATTCAGGATCAAATCCCTAAAGACATAGCTCATACAGTGGACATGAAGCAATAAATATATAGAAATATATGTTGGGCAAATGAGGCAGCCATTGAAATTGTTTTTCAGATAACACAATTTCTTCAGATTTGACAGGTTCAGCCCCCTGCTTCACACAGACCACGGCCCCCCCAGGTAACACAGGTCAATACTTGCCTCGCGATATCTATCATAGCTTTGGCAAATACAACAAACTCCCTCAACACACGGGTTAATTTGTGAGCTAGCTTTCTCTGCTGACCCGGCAGATAAATTACTCAGAATGCCGCTTGGATTCCGTCGTAGGGAAGACAAAGAAAAAGACAGAAACAGAGGAGAAGGGCCTCGTTGAGTGGGTGCGACTGTCGACATGAAGACAACATGTAGGGCTCGGCGAGGAAGGGGACAGAGTAATTAGGGCTTTCATTAGCCACCCGTCAACCCAGGACATGGAGGCTGACATGTGCCCAGTGTCCTGTGCATACATCACATTGGTGCGGAATTTAAAGTTATGTCCCGTCTTTTAATGCATGTCCATCATTGGGAACCGCGTGGGGGTCTTTGAGTTACAGACGACCGCTGGATGAAATGCCCTCTCCACGTTGATTTGGGGTTAAACGTGGAGGCCGTTCGCGGTACAAAGGCATTCTGGGAAGGCAGAATGTTTCAAATCATGCATTGTTGTTGTATCAAAGTGCTTTTAAGATATATATTTACGCAAAAAAAAAAAAGTGTTGCCATTAGTTTGCAATGATGTATCTTAATCTTGTTCTTTCAAAGGCTTAGCGCTTTCCTGCGAAATGCATCGTAAAATGCTGACACCACAAGTCTAGAGTACGTCCATACTGTGACTCTGCTGCTAAATATGGGTTTAAACAAAAGGTTTCAATGAAGCAGAGTCTATATAAAGCAAGCTGAGCGCGCCACGGTTTATGGAACATAGTACAGTGAGCACAGCAATGTTGCCAAATTGTGAAATAGGATCCCCCCCATGTTTACTACTGCAGTGGTACAGCCGTATATCACATTCTTTCTTTAAACTGTCAGGGAAACATCAGAAGTCAGTCAGTTGTATCATTTTACAATCAATCATTTATTAGGAAAAAACAAAATAAAAAATGTTCACATATTTCAAACTTGCTAGAAATTGCGCTTTACTTTAGCGCTAGCAGCGAAACCTGAGCGAACAATATAAGCAACAGTCCTACCTTTTAGTGTTTAGCATCAGCTGCCAAAATTACTTGTTACATATGTTTGAAAAAGAAAAAAAACGAGTACAAACAATCGTTTTAAACATCAAATTAATCCTGTTATACTTTTGGAAAAGGAAACACCAAGCACCAGGACTACAGTGATGACCAAACTGTTCCCCCATTGTGTGAACGTGAGGTACGGCTCTTGATTGTACATTTATGTGATCCGCATTTGCCAAGTGACAAATCACTTTAAAATGGAATGAGGGAAACAAACGGCCTGTCTCACCAAAGCACTGTTTTACACCTAAATCTGCTAACAGGATTTAAGTCCTCTTTGTTTCCATCTAGGGTGATTGCCCTTTATGTGTCGGCCAAAAACCAAAACAAGCACCCAACCATAAAATAAATTGATGATGACAGGCTTCTAACTGAATCCCCCTTACTATGTAAGAAATATCCTCGTACGCATGACGCAATGCACACTGAATTGTATTCCCTGCATAATACAACCAGAATGGGAGTTCAAAGTTCAATGTTGACCAAACAGCAGTTTTGTCAGGGGATGTATTGATGTGACAGTGTTTTTCAAAAAGAATGGATTGGTTTGTTTTAATTTTTTGTCTTTGTTTGTTCTACGTCCAAAAAGAAAAATGACATAATTTACGTGTATGTGTGTGTGTGTGTGTGTGTGTGTTGTGTGTCCGTGTGTGCATGCTTGCGTATGTGAATATCGCTGTGCGTGTTTGTGTATGTGCTCCAGTGTGTGCGTGAGTGGGAATAGAGGGGTCAAAGTTTTGCTGTTGGTAAAGTAAGAGAGGGAGAGGGAGGGAGGGAGAGGGAGAGGGAGAGAGAGAGAGAGAGAGAGAGAGAGAGAGAGAGAGAGAGAGAGAGAGAGAGAGGAGGAGAGATAGGAGAGAGGAGAGGGAGAGGGAGAAGGGAGAGAGGGAGGGAGAGGGAGAGAGAGAGAGAGAGGGAGAGAGAGAGAGAGAGAGAGAGAGAGAGAGAGAGAGAGAGAGAGAGGGAGAGAGAGAGAGAGAGAGAGAGAGAGAGAGAGGGAGAGGGAGAGAGAGCGAGAGAAGAGGTTGAGCAGAAGGAGATGGGATCATGAGTCCTTAGACTCAAAGCCAATCACTTCAAGGGCCTGAACTCAGCCATTGAACCCTCTGGATGCGATTCGGAGACACACACACGGAGGGAGAAAGGAACAGTCGGCGGGAGAGGCACAGAGAAAGTGAGAGAGGTGAGCAGAAAGAGAATATGAGGTGGGTGGGAATAGGAGAGAGCCAAGGAGGACAGAGGCCACGACGAGAGAGGAAGCGAAGAAGACAGGGGAACAAAGATAGGGCGATGTAGTTTGATTCCTCAACACTCGTTGACCCTCTTTTGAAAATAATAATAATAAAAAAGAGAGAGATTAAGTCCCAGCAAACAACAGTAGTTTTCACAGTCCAGCAAACAAAAGAGTAGAGAAGATGACAGGCCTGGCCGCATTGTGTGCTTCCCCGGCTCAGACCTCAGGAACCCAGATCCACCCAATGTGTTATTTGACTTGGCTGAGGAGCCGCTGTGTCCCCACGGAGCAGCAGGGGTCCCATCAGAGGCCTGCCAAGCAGCGGCCCTCAGACCCTGTGAAGCGAGCCTCAGCCTTGGCTAGAGAGTGACCTCACGCTAAGTGGGTGGTTCAGTCCTGTGGCTGAGGGGAGGGAGAGCGCTGGAGAGAGACAGAACAAGAGAGAGGGAGAGAGAGAGAGAGAGAGAGAGAGAGAGAGAGAGAGAGAGAGAGAGAGAGAGAGAGAGAGAGAGAGAGAGAGAGAGAGAGAGAGAGAGAGAGAGAGAGAGAGAGAGAGAGAGAGAGAGAGAGAGCGATCGAGAACAAGAGAAGGAGAGAGAAAAAGAGAGAGAGAGACATACGTACAGACCGACAGTCAGACATACAGACAGACAGACGTGACAAAAAAAAGAGTGGCCCTAACCTCTTGTATTGGAAGAGGCAGACTATGATCCCTGCCTTCTTTTCGAGTGCAGAAGCCCAGAAAAGGGGGAGAACAATGGGAGAGAGGGGTAGGGAGGGAGGGGAGTGTGGGGGCGATGCAGGGAGGAGAACAGCCATGATTCCAAGTGCAGATGGAGAAGAAAGAGAGCCACCAGTTGTAGTGAGACGAGAGAGACAGAGGGAGGAGGGGGGACGCTGAAAACTCTAAGTCCAAGATACAGTACACTTGTTAACACTGTTTGGGCCCTGCCAGGCAATTTTTTTGGGTCATAATGTGACTAGCAGGAATGGAAAATATTTTTCTGTTTGCTTACCGAGGGATGGAAAATAAAGGCCATGAGAAAAGGATTGTGTGTACCCTGCTGCTGCTACTGCTGCCGTGAATCCAAAAGAATGAAAAGTTACACCAGCATTTGGGAGAAACCATAAAACGTCTCGTCCATTTGCCAGGCCCGTTATTTCAAGGTTCTGGAATGATAAACTAGAGCTTATTAGCACCATGCGTTCAAAGTCTCTTGCTGTATAGTATGCAATGGAAACAATAAAAAACTATATTTCATCCAACTTTTTGGGAGTTTTGGAGCTGTAGAAATTATTGGCTGGTTCTCTGAAAATATTCCACCATGATATACAGTATATATATAAAAATTAAATACTGGCCATAGGCTGTTTTGTTCAAGTTCAAGTGCATACATGTCAGCAACTTAGTAAAATAAATTTGATCATCCATCAGCGCTGTGCAGCGTAAGGGCAAAATAACTTGGACGACGATAACACTCCCGACGCCGTTCCTGGGTCCACTCCCACGCTAAACTCTAGGTTAACGCTCTGTTGGTGCGCGATACATGCTACGAAGGCTGATTCTGCAGTGCTAAAAAAAAACCCTATAGGTTCACTCCATAGCAGGACATTCCCACGAAAAGCCCGACCAGGGAGGTATGTCTGGGAACATTATGGCAGGGCGGACAGCGTGATGGGGAGAGAGACACGGAGAGAGACAAGAGAGAGAGAGAGACCCCCCACCTCCCTGATATCTAGCAGCCCCTAGTTCCTCATAACACTCCTCTTCGTAAACAACAAGCGCTTATTATTTTTAACTCGCCAGAATTTGGAAGACGACACATTCCCCACCCCCTCGGCCAACAGTGGGAAAAAAATAAGAGAGGAAGTGGAGTCGGTGATACGGCACCAGAGGGAGAGAAGGAGAGACTAGGAGAGAGAGAGCACGAGAGACCAAAAGAGAGATAAAGAGAGACAGGAAACAGATAGAGAAAAAGAGAGAAAAGGAGAGCAAATGGGAGATGAGGAGCTCAGCATTGAGAAGGAGTGAGCGAGGACACCAGGCTCTGAGAACTCGTCCCGGCCTCAGCGAGTTGGGTGTCTGGTGCTCTGTACAGGGTCAAGTCCTGGCGGTCTGGAACGCAGGCGGCCATCTTGGCAGTGACTCCCTTCGTGCAGCGGCAAAGTAGGGATTGTTTTACAAGGTACACCGGTCCGGCGGGACGCGCCATTTCCTGTTTCCCACTGTTACACTAACGCAACTCCTGTTTTTCTTTCGGATAGTTTATCTTTGATCGGAAATATATTGCTGAGCCACTGCGCAGTGTAAACATTCACATCATTTGCAGCGGAGATCGGCGCTTCCTGGAGGTCCGCTGCGTACTAGCGTGATTTGAAACGGGAGGGATTTTTTTTTTCTGCGTGTAATCAAGGCATCAGCTGCTGTCGACCCTCCGCCCTCCATCTTACCCCCCACCCCCCTCCCCCCCCCGCGCTCCCCGGCTCTGCGCCCAAACACAGAAATCTCGCTGTAGGACTACTTCCTTTTTGGGGATATTTTTGGAACGCGAAAAGATCAGCCTTGGACTGGAGTTATTTTAATAAACTGGGGAATTCCGATGGTTATTGTGACATGCGTAGCGCGTACTCTCTCCCTCTCACTAGATGTTTAAGCTGGCTCTCTCTCTCTCTCTCTCTCACACACGCACACACATACTCTCAAACACACACACACACACACACACACACACACACACCAACACACACACAAACACACACACACACACACACACACACACACACACACACACACACACACACACACACACACACACACACACACACAACACACACACAAACACACACACACAGCACTTTCCCCTTCTTGTATGTCCCCCAAACAGTGAAAATCAGACAGGCATTGACAGTCACAGAGTAAGGTTTCAAGCCAGAAGCGTCTGGATTGACGTTTTGTCCGAGTCCGCCCGTTTAAAGCGCTGTATGGGAGAGAGATAGGCCTGACACCACTACGTCTCCCCACGTCTTATTTTACTCCTGCGGTTCTGGCCACGGCTAGCTCCCAGGAACCCGAGCAGTGTTATTATGGGTCTTTAGCGGCCTGCAACAGGACATTAGTCCAAACAAATATGCAAATCTGGGTTAGAGACAGAGGAGCCAGTGTGGTCCAACATGACGTCTGATAGATAAAAATACAGCACATGTGGAGAGGGGAAAATGACCTTATGCGTCGTACAAAGACAAGGGAAGGAATAGGAAAACCAGCGGTGGTGACGGTAATAAAATCCATCTGGAAGGGGGGGTCTCCGTTTTCTACTCTGAACACGGCAAAAATCAAACTCTCACGATCCCAAAACGCGGCGCAGCGATAATAACTGAATATTAATTACAACAGCGCGAGCGGAAGACAAACATTCCCATCCTTAATGACGTCTCCCGGGAGGAAGTTCATTACGCCGGGTTTGTTACGCAACCCAACCCTGTCACTCCGAGGGGTCAGGCAGAGGTTCACACCGCTAACATTAGCGCCAATGCGATGGCAACTAGGTTAGCGACAGTTCCCGCTCTGAATATCAACATGGAGGGGACGGAGGGGGGAGGAGGGGGGGGGGGGGAGATGAGGGGTGCAGGGGGGGAGCGTCCCTTTTCCAGGTGGATGTGATGAAGAGGAAGTGAGCTGGCCTACTTTGTGTTGAACCGCGAGAGCCGAGGGCATGAGCATGCCCTCGGCTCACTCTGGGAGGAAGCCTCAATTCAGCTTCGACAATCAATGAGTCAACGTCTCAGACAATTAAATAGAGAAGATCAGTGCATTTCTTGTTGAATTTGCATGTGTGTGTTTGCGTGTGTCCGTGTCAGAGGTACATAGCTCGGTGTGTGTTTTGCACGCACGCACATCGGTATACGTGTGTGTTTCATTAAAAACACATTGCGTTTTAGATGCAGCTACCTTGTTACTTTGTAAAGTATTCGGAACAGATGTACCCCAAGTTTCACAAGAGATATGTCAAAATGTCCTCACATAGAAAGTAATAAAACCGGAGTTAGGTATACTATATATGCATCTGCCTGATGGCGCGCCTAACTCCCTCCGTGTGCATGTGTATCTCTCTGTCTGCGGATGGGAGAGGCAGTATACTGTAGTTGCACACTGCTCACTGCCCTGATTGATGGCTACTGTCTGTGCAGGCCCACATTTCTGACTGGATCGGAATCCGAGCACAGGAGGAAACAGAAGACGGAAGACTGTGACACTCTCCATTACAAAGCATATCAAGACACGGTATTCTGCACCGTATGCATACATGTGCACAACCAAGTGCACACATACACACACACACACGAAAGATCCACACACACACTCACTAAAGACACACACACACACACACACACTAGCACACACACACTAAAGACATACTGACACAAACACACACACACACAAAAAAACACAGGGAAGCGCATACACATAACAGCAGACAGACATACAGCACACACACACACACACACACACACACACACACACACACACACACACACACACACACACACACACACACACACACACACACACACACACACACACACACACACACACACACACACACACACACACACACACACCCTCCCCTCTTCCAGCCCGTCGGAAGATCTACCTGCCAGCTGCTGCCCGTCGGAGGGAAAGATGGGCTTTGTTGGTTTTGTGAAGCCCACCGACAAGACCCCCCAGGAGACTGCGGGTCTTCAGCAACGCGGGCCTCAGCCTTATCCACTCCGGCGCACAGGCAATCTGTTTCCTATATCACCAGCCTGTATCACTGTACTATGCACTATAGAACAGCAATTGAGCAGGAAATTAAGTTAGGGGATCGGTATTTGGCGGAGTAGAACGATCTGGTGTGATCCCCCTACCTCCCCCCAAACACACACAGACACACACTCGCTCACACACACACACACACACACACACACACACACACACACACACACACACACACACACACACACACACACACACACACACACACACACACTCACACACACACACACTCGCTCACACACACACACACACACACACACACACACACACACACACACACACACACACACACACACACACACACACACACACACACACACACACACACACACACACACACACACACACACACTCACTGACAAACAAACACACCCAATAGACCCACCTCCACATACAGGGATCATTAAACATCACACAGGTGTCTCCCGGCTGCTCCACCCATCATTTGCTCTCTACCCTCGGCCTCCGTCTACCTATTTGCCTTTTCTTTTCACTTGCCTGCCTGCTCTGTCGTTTTTCTCCCCACTCGCTCTTTCTGCTACTGCATCACCATCTTTATCTCCTTCGGAGGCGCATGAGAGACACACAAAAAATAAAAAGGGAAGTTCCTCAAAGTTGAAACAGCTTGGGACGTCGTGTCTGGGACGTCCTGTCTGAGACGTCCCGTCTGAGTCGTCCTCTCTGAGACGCCGACGATGCCAGCGGGGTTCCGGTGCGGCACTGAGATCGCAGCGAGAGCGCGTAATAAAAGGATGTTTTCATGTCTGCATCGCTGTTCATTTTTTGTGTCAGTTCTCGGGTAACTTTCCCTCTCTCGTATATGCAAACCCCAACACTTTGGATTTTCTCTGTTCCCGTTTTGCTATCTGTCTGTTTTCATTTCATTATACGGCAAAAAACAAAAGCGAGGACTCACAAAATTAAGTATTTTGGGGACGGGACGATGTGTAAAAAATCAGCTGACCCTCTGT
Source organism: Melanogrammus aeglefinus (assembly GCA_900291075.1). Lineage (NCBI taxonomy): Eukaryota > Metazoa > Chordata > Actinopteri > Gadiformes > Gadidae > Melanogrammus > Melanogrammus aeglefinus. Next base: position 62,747 of record OLKM01000974.1, on the reverse strand, counting down.
TGACCCCTTAATAATGGGGAAGCTTGATAACCCCTTATTCTGATGTTTTCTCTATTCTCTCTTTCTCATTTGCTTTGATCATTCCCTACGCACTACTCCGTAGCCACTTTCATTTGGATTGAATCATTTATTTGCACGTTTATTATATTACAGACACAAATACACAATATTTGTGTGGATACTTGTGTTTGTGTGTTTGGATATTTTCTTTCACCACATTGAATCATTTTCAGATTTTTTTTTTTTTAAGAAACAAAGATGTAACGCAGATATAGGTGCCTGGTCATTGTCTGCATTATAAATAGATTTTACTATTAAACTGATGCACACAGAGAACCTTTGATAGATGTTTAATACTTCGATACTGCTTTAAATGTCCTTTCAACAATGTTCATCTAGGAACCCCCTGCTTTCCACCTTTTCCATATTTTTCCAGCATGTTGAAATAACCCTTTCTTTTATTAACTTCTTAATCATAAACCTCATTATCAAACTAATAATTAAGTTTTATTTCAAATTAATTTAGGGTTAATTTTGGGAAGTCGAACGTCCCAGATCGCAACTTCCTAATGAAACATGTATTCATAGAAGACATTGATTCTCTCGCCTCCTCTTGCCTCAATTTTGGGAAAGACTTTATTTGGCTTTGGCAAAGTCACTGTCATTCAAAAGAGAAGGGTGTCAGTAAAGCCCAATAAGGATCCTATCACAACAATGTATTTTTTTTATTAATAAAACCATAAGCCCTTAACATACTATTTATTGCTATTAGTTCATACATTTGATGTCTAAAAAACAATGTCTAGGTTTCCAACAAAAAATCCACACACCGCCAAACATACATAATGTCACCAAACGGTGTCCACGCGCACACCACATCCCACACTCACACACACACACCTACACACACACACACACACACACACACACACACACACACACACACACACACACACACACACACACACACACACACACACACACACACACACACACACACACGCACACAAGCCCACACGGTGCTTAAGGCCGTTGCACCCTAGAGGTTAGCAGGAGGCAGGCAGAGAGATAAGGCACAAACAGAGCTAAATCCCTCCAGAAGCGGTCTTGATGGACAGACAGGCCACCATTAACAATGCCCGGGCTTGTGAGAGCGGCGGCTGATGGAAAGATACCCTGGCATTTGCCGTGTTAAGAAGTGGCCCTTAAAGATTTCACACCTCCAATTTCTTTGAATTATCTGCCATCTCCGGCCTGTCACTCAGCCTGACAATCTCAGATTCTCGGGCTGGCCACGCCGCCCCGCTTGGCTGTTGACAAAGCAATCGGGGGGGTCTTCTGATAAAACATTATCCAAACAACACACCGTTTCAGCTCCCCGGACCCTGTACCCCCGGACCCTGAACCCCCACCTGCCCCTGCACCTCCACCCTCCACCTCCACCCTCCACTCCCACCCTGCCCCTCCACCCCCACCCCCACCCTGCCCCTCCACCTCCACCTCCACCTCCACCCTCCTGCTCCACCTCCACCCTGCCCCTCCACCTCAACCCTCCACCTCCACCCTCCAGCTCCAACTCCACCCTGCCCCTCCACCTCCACCTCCACCTCCACCCTCCACCCTCCACCCGGACCCGCCACCTCCAACCTCCACCCCACCCACCCTGCCCCTCCACCCAGACCCTCCTCCCTCCCCTTCGCCTTCACCCTGCCCCTCACCCTCCCCCTCCACATTCACCCTGCCCCTCCAACCGGTCCCTCCACCTCCTCCTCCACCTCCACCCACCCCTTCCACCCTTCCCCTCCACCAGGACCCTCCACCCTGCCCCTCCACCCTGCCCCTCCAGCCGGCACTGACAACACACCCGTCGTCGTTTTCCTCCATCCCCCTTTGCCCCGACTTACTCCTGCGATTTATGGAGCCAGCCCCCCTGCTCCGTCATTCCTTTTCTTTCCCCCTGCGTAAGCATCGATTTGTGCAGTGCTAGTGTATTACTGGGTGCCGTGCGGGAGCCTCCAGTGATCTCCTGGGCTCTCACAGGGTATGTTAAAACAGTGCTGCCGTGGTCGACTCGGCTGTTTCGGCTCTTCGGCAAGGAATCCTGAGTGCGTGAGCGGGATTGAACATCCATAACCTCGTCGAGCTCCTCCGCAGATAATACAAGGACTTTATCGCCCAGCGAAAGAGAATGGATCTACGGCTGTTCATGGATCCCCTGATGCTGCCGTTGTTGTCCCCCCATAGGGCATTACAAGTTGACTTGATGAACTAAACCAGGGCAAGATGGAATCAATTAAGTCAATGGAGTAGTTTGTCCTAATTACACATTCACAAAAACACCCTGACTAAGGCCTGTGTGTGAACCGAGCATCGGAAATATATAAGCCACACTTGGAGCAACGCATGCCTCGTTGTCTGCAATGGATGCTCTTCATCTTGGAGTAGGACCTGGTTTGAGATGTATGTGTGTGTGTGTGTGTGTGTGTGTGTGTGTGTGTGTGTGTGTGTGTGTGTGTGTGTGTGTGTGTGTGTGTGTGTGTGTGTGTGTGTGTGTCGCGTTGCAGATGATGAAGGGGGTGAAGGGCAAAGCGTCAGGTCTTGTCTGACATGTGGCCTGGTGGGTTGGCTAGATGGGGAGTTGGCTGTATGGCTGGCTTGTTGGGTGCAGCCCAGAACAAGGCTGGCAAGGCTCTCTCTCTCTCTCTCTCTCTCTCTCTCTCTCTTCTCTCTCTTCTCTCCGCTCTCTCTTCTCTCTCTCTTCTCTCTCTCTCTCTCTCCGTTCTCCTCTCTCTCTCTTCCTCCTCTCCTCTCTCTCTCGTCCTCTCGGATCTCTCATCTCGCTCCTCGT
>OLKM01000974.1:0-54033 GCA_900291075.1 Melanogrammus aeglefinus | reverse complement strand
GGGAGAGAGAGAGAGAGAGAGAGAGAGAGAGAGAGAGAGAGGGTGATAGAGAGAGGGGGAGGGAGAGAGAGAGAGAGCAGAGTATACGCATGGGTTTGCTGAGGTTTTGAATGGCAAATCCTGCTGAAAGTGTCATTTCCCGTAAGACGATCAATTGGTTGCGTGGAACCAAAGGGGTGGGGGTCCCCAAGAAGAGGGGGGGGTGGGGGTCGCCTTGGAGATCCCAGAGCAGAGGGCCGGGGGATCAGCGCCAGGCTCACCTGGATAAGAAAGGCTCCTCTTTTTATTCTCCCACAGAGTCGCTGTTTCAACCGACGACACCGGGGCGAGGCGCAGGAGAGGGGAACAGCGAAAGACGGTCGACTGAAGAGAGAAAGACGCACACGCACGGAGAGAATACGGGAAGTCAAAGAACTCCAGCTCCCGGGTAGAGGGACTTTGATGCTACCGTACAAGAGGGGGTACAATCGCCAGGGTAAAGCGAGTGAACAGGATAAGTGCTGATTTGGGATAACTCGATCGGTCGCTGATGGAGCTTGCAGTCAGTGCCGTAGAAGTTCCTTTTCGTCTGTAAATCTATTGCTAAATTGTTTTGTAGGTCAAAAAGACGACTTCCTGTGGTGGATATTGTTATGGATATGTTTTGTTGCCACCGTTAACAACCCCATAAAAATGTGGGCCCCAGACCCCATCTGTGTAGAGATGTCAAAGCCCATAAGCATGGTTGATAGGAGGATATTAAAACGCACACGAGGAGAAGTGAAATATTTTCATTATTGACTCAACTATTTGTGGGCTAAACATGTTCGGAACTGTAAAAGTGTGAGCATAGGCACACGTTTGAATAAATAACACCAATTAGCAAATGTGAAAACAGAGCGGCATGGTAATTATTGTGCAAGCCCTTCCATTTCTCGACACTTAAAACACCTAAATCGACAAACATGCATGCGCCCGGCACACGCTGTTCGCACGTACAGATGTTACCATTTATTTCAGTCATAATAAGGCAGAAACTAACTTTTCTTGTTTATTACAAAAACTAAACACTTCAAGCTAGATTTAATACATAATTACAAATTGGGGCAAATATAAGCACATTATACACGACTGTGAGGATAGAAGGCCTCATGGACTGGTAATTAAACGGTATGAATGGTATTATTACACAGTGTGTCAGGGTGTAACTTACGATGAGTAGCACTTGGCCATATTACCATTTAAGGCTATTTTTTGAAAAACCCAGGAAGAATGTAGCCAACTACTCCCACATAACCCCAACAAAACAAAAATCAATTGAATGTTATCAGATGTTAGACAAATGAACGGTGCTGACAGTAAAAGCACAGCAGCGTTGCAGACATCGATTCTGCTGGCATTTCAGCCGTAAGACTTTAAAGTGCCGGAGAAGCGTATGGCAAGTGTCCGCCACGTACCTGTTATACAACCGTCTGATAATGACTCTTCTAAGAAATGAGAAATCTGGGAGCCAGCCATGAAAGTTTAGGATTAAACGCTGTAAAATACAATGTGCTGTAAAAATATTAATGTGCACAGTAAAATTATGCTGGTGGTAATATTTTAGATTGTCACTGTCTATAAAAGAGCCATATCCATATTTATTTACAAGCAGGGATGGTGGATGGAGGGGGGGGGGGGGGGGGGGGGGGGGGGGGGGGGCTTTGTTTGAAGCCATGTTTATGAATATCGACTGCGGCTCGCTGTAAGTGGTCATAAATCTGTGGGAGGATCTTTGCAAAGTTCCCCTGGAGGACATAACTTCAGGTCTAACCACCTCCTTCCTTCACTTGACTTTTAAACATTTAGATGTATCCCGGCCAACTGCATTTAGAGGAGCTTCTAAATTACGAAGCTTTCCACTTTGAGTCTGCAAGTGTTAACCAATCCGCACTTGATTAATGTCGATTTCCGTCGAAGCCGAAACAGAGGTGCGTTTAGCCTTTGATCTGAGGAGTGTGTGGGTTGCGGAATACTTCACGTGGATGTCAACTCGAATACGCTATGTTCCAGATGTTAACTTTGTTACAGTCAGAAGGAAGATATCATACCCTAAAACTCTCTCATCATGCACACGTACACTCGCACACTCTGCTCAGAGCTGACCTTTCTGAGAGCGTACAGATTTCAACACATACAGTACACGGGTTAGTTAGTAAAACACATAGTGGATGTAAAACAGAACCGCTATGTCCATGCTCGTATCTCGGGGCTTTGGAAGCGCAGAAGATTGGGTAACCTGTGCATGACCCATGCTAATGAGAAGAGCAACGGCTTATTGTGGGATACAAAACAAGCTTCTCCCCTGACGTAGCTCAAGCACTTCAGGCTACTAGTACGGACGCTAGCTAGTAAAATAAATTCACGGGGGTCACCAAATCATAAAACCTTTAGCTGGGATGACTCCATCTCGTCCATGTATCACTCTTTCTTCTTCCAATACAGTTGCTTTATGTTTATCTATTATTTATTTATTGGGATGTTCAGAGGACTGGTCGGTGATTGGGCGGGTGCGGAAATGCTGACCTGGATGTTGATGGACACTGGGGCCCCCTTGTCCTGGGGGCGCCTTTGATTACATGTAGGAGTCAGGAGTAAGTGCAGCGGTTGAGTTCAAAAGGCTCAATCAAAACACTGCACTAAAAGCCTTCGCCCAGACTTTAGATGTGATATTAACAGACAAACTGTAGCATTATATAGTTGCATCTTTCATGTTGAATACAACATCTGATGTCAAAAAAGACTAATAAATCGCTTGAAGCGGCATTGATCAAACAGTCTCATGACCACAACTCCCCCACCTTGCTCTCTCTCAGCACCTCCTTTTAATTAATATAGTGCGTCCATCAACCTTCTTCCAGGCTAGTCCTATCATCTCTTGTGTTTACGTGGACCTAGGATATCGAGCTCTGGTCATTTTGTCCCTGTCACTGGCTGACACAAGAATGTCGTTCACACCTTGTGCCAAAAGGTAGTGAGGCTGCTCAGCTCTGATCAGATGTTGAACTGAAACAATTTTTAGGCCCATTTAAAAGATTCACGTTAATGCTCTCAGGGATCAAAGAAAGTATAACTTAGAATGGAATGTACGGTATCTAGATTCGAGACACAAGTCAATTTGGTTTTAAAGATCAGTAATATGTGAGTTTTTAATCAATTGAAGCAATTTCAGTTTTAATGAGCAAATAATGTTCTTCTCTATAGGGACACGAATAGGTTAAAGGTAAATTCTATATTTAGTATAATACTGAATACTTTATAGGACTGAAGTCAAATTTAAAATTGAGCTGCATATTATGATTAGAGTGCCAGAGTAAGGCCAGTATAATAATACTAATACAAAGTATGATGTATAATTGCCCTACACTCATTTATCAGTGGGATGATGGTTTTGGATTTAGCCCTCTCTGGTTACTGAATAGGGTAACACAAATACAACTTGTTCTTAAGTCTACAAATCCTAAATGTTTTTTGCCAGTGTGCTTATAATAGGTTTATGGAATATAATTAAATTAGGGTTATGTTCAGTGCTTAACAAGCCTTGATTACCTGTTTGCATGGTACAAAAATAGCCTCTCGTCAAGAGTGATGCAGTCCCTCATGAATAAGAGAAACTATATCAAACTGGTGTTTATTCTATGTGAAAAAAAACAAGGAAGACATTTTGACTTTGAATGCTAACCACCGGTAATGGCATCCCAACAATGGAATGAATAGTAATCAATTATTGTTAAGACGCAATAACATGCTTCATAAACCAGTAATAACCTGCCCATGCTTCATATAAACCTATGGCACAAAAAACTTTTGTTTACTGGTAGCATAGTCTTAACAATAAAAAATAAATTGTACCTGATCATACAGGCTTTATTACATTTTCTTAAATATTTTCTATATATTTCCCCCTCACATCTCACTTCCTGTTTTGGAGCAAAAATAAAACAGTGTGGAGCCCACACTGTTTGAAGCCAGTATTTACAGTTGCCATCTGGCCGTTGTTTTCCTAAGAGCCGAGCTGTGCTTTGCTTCTTCTTCTTCTGTCATTTTTTTTTGTCTTTTTTAAATTCATTTAGCTGTAAGGCAGAGTGTGATAAGACAGAAAGAAGACTTCCCTCATATCGGGGCACATGCCAAGTCTGACATAATCCAATCTGGTCCGTTTTCATCAGCTTTTGTTTAGCATTTTTTTCTTGCCTTCTCTTTTGGACTTTCCTTTTGGTTCCAGCGATGGCTCGAAAACCTGAAATGACACAATTCGGTTGCACTTGTATGGTAGTGAGGCTGCAATCCAAACGGCTTTTCTGCAGAGAAATCCTTGAAGACCCACACACATTTAAATCTGGCCCTGGGGGCAACAGGCTCTTAACCACAGAGATAAAAAAAAATAAAATAAACATCCGGGCCAAAAGAGGAAATATATATATTTTAAGAGAGGGCTTACCGAAGCAACAAAAAGGCATGTCAAACTTGTGGAAAGGAGGCATTTTGACTGAGAAACCACGGACCGGTGTGCCCTTAAGGAAGTCCATAGGCAAAGCTATTCCGCACATTAAAGGACCCAGCCTCACACATGCATGCAGAAGAAAGCGAGACAATGGCAGTCATAACAGCCGAGGCGTCAAGGGTGCGGAAAATACGATTAAACGGGCATTTACAACCGAGAGAAGAAGTGACTTGCAGGCCTGATAAGATGGTACGAGGTGTAGACAGGGGACTGGACTTGGGATGTTGGCTGAAACCTTCACCACGCCGTGATTGGACCGATATTTAAGACAACATTTCCTCCTTGGATGGGGCTCAATTAATTCTACCATACATGTTGAGGAAGCCATTGAATCCACAGTTTCCAGATGTTAGTATGCCATGTGAGGTGAAGCAAGACATTGTTGTTCAATGATTCAACTAGCAGGGAAGAGGATTTGCTTGCATGGTGTTGAGAAGTGTTTACTTTTCTTTGTATTTGGATAAATAAGGATTCAAAGCCTGTTTCACAAATGAAGGAGAGTGTCCCATAATCAAACACTTTGTAGATCTGCAAGTTATTTTCTTTTCAATGTAAGAACTGGGACACATGTGTGTGTGTGTGTGTGTGTGTGTGTGTGTGTGTGTGTGTGTGTGTGTGTGTGTGTGTGTGTGTGTGTGTGTGTGTGTGTGTGTGTGGGTGTGTGTGTGTGTGTGTGTGTGTGTGTGTGTGTGTGTGTGTGTGTGTGTGTGTGTGTGTGTGTGTGTGTGTGTGTGTGTGTGTGTGTGTCCATGTCCGTGTGTGTGTGCGTCAGATTCAAACCCTGCTGTGCAACCTTTGGTGAAACACATCGATTTACCGGCACTCACGCTACTTTCAACTCCCTGAGTAACAACAGGAAAACACACCCGCAGAAGGAGAAGCGAGTGAATGAATGAAAGGAGAAATCCCCCTACTCCACTCCCCCCTTTTTTTTGTGTGAAAATATTTTCATTTCAACAACACGCACGCCCTGAAAAACGCTTGCACTCCCAAACACAATCCGAGGGGCTTTTGGATAGAAAGGATGAAAAGGTGCCATCTTATTACAGAGGGAACATAACAAGCCCTCATGGCGAGTGGATTGATTGTTTTCAAATTGTACGTCTTTGTACGACTGGTGTAAAGTAGAGCTAAGTCTCCATTACGCGATGCTGTTGCTACATTGCTTTTGATTTTCTGTCAACATCCCTCTTCCAAACCAGCCGACATATTTACTAAATGCATCAGGGCCAAGAAATGGATTGAATATATTGTCTGGCTTCTGCCTATCTGAACTGTGTCAGCACGTTATAGGCATTGCAGGTCTTTTTATACAGTGCTCCCACTTTCCCAGTGTTTATATAGATAGTGTTTGGCGCCCCTGACTAGTGGAGTGCACAGTGTGATTCTACCTACTGTAACAAGACAAAACATCAATTTAGCAGGAGCCGCGGAAGCAGGCAAACTCGCTCGTTTAAAGCGGCTCTCTCTCGTTCTCTCTCTCCCGTGCGAGGATTAAAGGTGCACGCATGCACTCTCGCTCACTCACACAGCACCCACACAGGAATACACGCACACGCACACACACAGGGACAGATGTGCATGCACACACACACACACACACACACACACACACACACACACACACACACACACACACACACACACACACACACACACACACACACACACACACACACACACACACACACACACACACACACACACACCAACTCGATCCGCTGCTCTCTAGATGTACCAAAACAAATCGATGCATGTTTACACATCTTGTTTGTGTTGTTTTGGTTGTTGTGTTGTTTTGTTGCGTGGGTCATATTCGTCTGTCTGATACCTGTTTGTTTCTCTGTATTTCTGTATCATAACAATTTCTATCTGATTCTAGTCTTCAAATTCCTGTTAAAAAGACTTCAGATGCATACAGCTATGATTTTATGAACCCTGATGGACTCATTATTCATTCTTCAGCGGAAAAAAAAGTAATAGAAAAAGGCAAAAAGAATTAGCACACATACGCCGACCTCCCTAAAAGTACACTCACACACACAGAGACACACACACACAAACGGGCCCACAGAAAACTCTCACACACACACACACACACACACACACACACACACACACACACACACACACACACACACACACACACACACACACACACACACACACACACACACACACACACACACACACACACACACACACACACACACACACACACACACGTGCACACCTTTACAGTGATGAACCCTGTACCCATTTCTATAATAGGGCCGACGAAAGACCTCATCTGCAGCCGTCCCTCTCTCCCTGGGGGTCACGGCCTCACTGTCCTCACTAAGTGACCCAATAAATTAAAATGTAATGCTCTTCAATGAGATCACCTACATGTGTCATTCCTCCCGCAATGTATTTATCATCTCACACGCTGGCCTTCATTAACAAATGGCACTCCAGGTACAGCAACGCTGGTGGAGGTGGTGGTGGTGGTGGTGTGTTGGTGTTGAAGGTGGTGGTGGTGGTGTGGTGGTGGAGGTGGTGGTGCTGTTGGTGGTGGTGGAGGTGGCGGACGTTGTGGAGGTGGTGGTGGTGTGGATGGTGTGGATGGTGAGGTGGTGGTGGTGTGTTGGTGTTGTAGGTGGTGGTGGTGGTGTGGTGGTGGAGGTGGTGGTGCTGTTGGTGGTGGTGGAGGTGGCGGACGTTGTGGAGGTGGTGGTGGTGTGTGGTGGATGGTGGGTGGTGGTGTGTGTGGTGGTAGGTGGTGGTGGTGGTGTGGTGGTGGAGGTGGTGGTGGAGGTGGTGGTGCTGTTGGTGGTGGTGGAGGTGGCGGACGTTGTGGAGGTGGTGGTGGTGGTGGTGGTTGTTGGGTGGGATGGGGTTGCGGAGGGCGGAACGATTCCTCACCCTTGGTGTTGGCAGCCGAGAGAGAGAGAGGACGAGACAGAGAGAGTGAGAGAACGAGAGACTAGAGAGAGCGAGGGAGAGAGAGAGAGAGAGAGAGAGAGAGAGAGAGAGAGAGAGAGAGAGAGAGAGAGAGAGAGAGAGAGAGAGAGAGAGAGAGAGAGAGAGAGAGAGAGAGAGAGAGAGAGAGAGAGAGAGAGAGAGAGAGAGAGAGAGAGAGAGAGAGAGAGAGAGAGAGAGAGAGAGAGAGAGAGAGAGAGAGAGAGAGAGAGAGAGAGAGAGAGAGAGAGAGAGAGAGAGAGAGAGAGAGAGAGAGAGAGAGAGAGAGAGAGAGAGAGAGAGAGAGAGAGAGAGAGAGAGAGAGAGAGAGAGAGCAAGGGAGAGAGAGAGAGAGAGAGAGAGAGAGAGAGAGAGAGAGAGAGAGAGAGAGAGAGAGAGAGAGAGAGAGAGAGAGAGAGAGAGAGAGGACGAGACAGAGGGAGTGAGAGAACGAGGGACTAGAGAGAGCGAGGGAGAGAGAGAGAGTGAGAAGAACAGCCAAAGCAAGAGTGAAAGAGGGCAAGGCTGGCCCATAAAGTGCAAGAGAGTACGTGTGTGTGTGTGTGTGTGTGTGTGTGTGTGTGTGTGTGTGTGTGTGTGTGTGTGTGTGTGTGTGTGTGTGTGTGTGTGTGTGTGTGTGTGTGTGTGTGTGTGTGTGCATCAGCCATATAACGCTGCAGGAAAGTCTCCTATACACGTGGTTGTTTAAAGTAGCAAAAAATTCGGAATAAACTTTTTAGATTGAGTCATTTTAGTCGCTAAACATACAAAAAAAAGATGATATGTCGAAACACTTTAAGAACTTATTGTATCTCCATATGCCCATCGACACACACACAGGCAAAACACACACACACACAGGCAAAACACATACACACACACACACACACACACACACACACACACACACACACACACACACACACACACACACACACACACACACACACACACACACACCACACACACACACACACACACACACACACACACACACACACACAACACACACACACACACACACACACACACACACACACACACACACACACACACAGGCGCAGCCCCCTCTTCCAGCAGCACTGTTCCCTCCTACATTAAAAGCAAACCCAGAGGACGCCCACTGTCCAATGAGCACCAGTTAAACTGGCGTGGTCATTTACATGGATGCTTTTAATTGGCTGTCGTATCTGGCATTGTGTAAAGCAGTGGGGTGCATTAGCATGGGGCTACTCTCGCTAGATTACAGACGTACACAGCACCCTGTTTATCACTTAGGGTTAAGCGTACCTACTGTTAAATTTATAGTGCTATGCTTCTTGGCCTAGCTCTCATACCATCAGCTTTGGCAAAGACATTCTTTAGTTTATTAATTCATTATCACCACAATGGAAAGATGCACAATGCAAGGGTAACCCCTTTTTTATTTCCTTTAATAAACATTTTAAAACAGCTTCATTATAATAATGTATTTTGATTAATGATGTTTACCACAGTGCTGGTAGTGTAAATTGCTTCCCCATAAATTATACCAATAAAAGTTAGTTGATGAATTACTGCCCCAATGTAAAATGTTACAGTCTAATTCATTCACAGCGCAACTCTTCTTGGTACGCCATACCATCTACATATTCAGAGCATGATAAACATACTCATTCATTAATTTTGCGTCTAAGCAACAATCGTCCACAACATATTAATTCCTTTATTTTAAATTGTTGCAATGAAAATAAATCAAACTATTAAACTGGCTATTAATTGAATGCTGTTAATGTTATAACTAATTATAACTGTAGTTTTGAAAATAAGTTTTTTAGTTTAGTTGTATTTTTCTTCTTCTTCTAAACATGTGCATGATAAAAAAATGTATTTAAAGTGTTAAAAAAGAGAAAGTCAGAAGAAATAAATAAAAATGTGTTTGATTATCAAAATATTTTTGGTAGTTGGTATTGCAATTTTTCCTTTATATTTATAATTGTGTTCAATTGCGTTCTTTGGATATAAATTACCTAATAACATGTAATAAAGACCGATTTCATAAATGGAGATTGCAGCATTTTAAAACATACTTTTCCAAGGACCATTTATTATTCAACATTTTCTTGTAAATCTTCAATTCAGACTTACGGTTTTTAAAAAACTTAGAACGTGGCTAATTTGGATCAGGCTAAATAATTCCCTGCTCAGGATTTTACACATCTTAGATCTAAATGCTACTCAGATGACTCAGTGAAAAACAAAATCAATATTTGATGATATAGTATGTCAAATATATATTAAGGGGAAAATTACAGCAACATTTTGATACGATCAGATAGCGTAACTCAAATGCAATTTCATTGCACAATAGACTTTAGCTTGAATTTGTGTTTCTCCCCATTACTTCTGATTTCAAACTGTACTTTGCTGCTCATGTATCTAACAGTACTCTCTGGGCTGGGTAGTGGTACCCCCGAGGTACATGCACAAGCGCTATCCCCAAAAAATGAAAAAGAAACGGGATGCTTTGTAGTGCAAGTCTAACATTTTAACATCTCTGTGTTTCATCTAAATCACTGACAACAAAATAGCCTCTAGCATGATTTCCTCTCTCTATCTCTCTCTCACTCTCTCTCTCACTCGCTCTCTGTCTGTCTCTCTCGCTCAAAGTTAACTATGACATCTGGCGTGGGCTCTGAACGCCATGACAACAGACACCACGGCAGCGAACAACTGTAGAGTGAGAGGAAGCGAGAGAGAGAGAGCGAGAGAGAGAGAGCGAGAGAGAGCGAGAAAGAGCGAGAGAGAGAGAGCGAGAGAGAGAGAGAGAGAGAGAGAGAGACGGGGCAGACACACAGCTTGTTAATGGAAGGGAATGAAACGCAGAGGGATCAGTAATTACCATTATCTACTACACAACTCCCAATAACAAGTGGATTACGTATAGAGCCTAGCCATTGTATGCCAAGCGTCTCTCAATGTATTTATTTTTGTACATGTTTTATTTTTTCTCTGTTGCAAATCCTATTGTGGTCCAAACGTTTAAAAGCCATTGTCCTTAATGGGGACATATGCCCATGATGGAGAGGGAGAGGGGGGGGGGGGGGAGGCGCTGTACAGTAAAGCACACATTATATCCCAGGCTAATGACTAAGGATATGGTTTGCGTTGTTCCTCTAGGCACTACAGATCGGAGGGAGATTGTACCCGAGGCCCTCCTCATCACGCTGGGCATAATGAAAGGAGGCCGTAGTGCAAATGTTGTCATCTGCACTGTGAAACCGAACGCTGCATTTTGGGACGGGAAATGGGAATAACATGAATAATGAGCTGAGGTAGAGCCGTGTGTGTCGGACAGCAAAACAGAGGAACGGTGTGAGGGTGAGACTAAAAGAGTGTTACGCAACCCCCCCACCCCACCACCACCACCACCACCAAGAAAGAGACAAGTGTCGATAGAGAAAGAGTGAGCATTATTAGGAGTCGGTCAGGGGTGAGAGGAGAGTGTGAGAGGAGATGATAGTACACTGGACAATGCCTCTCACTCACCCAATCAGCCATGTATTCTAGGGACATTCAAGTATATTAATTATTTCACATTTACGCCCTTTTTACTTGTTCAAGAAGACACAACTCGACATTCCTCCCCGGGTTTACATTTATCTTGGATAGTTACGTGTGGCCAGGCGGAAAATATGAATTGAGCATTTTGCATAGGGAAAGAGTGAAGTTATTTTTTTTTGATGTCACTGACAGCTTAGCATGTAATTACTGTCACCTGTTCACAATAGCTGTACTTCAGCTACAGGGACAATCACTTTAGCTTTCAGCTTTGCAACTGAAGTGCAAGCCCATAACTTTATATGTAAGAGTGGGAGCAGTGGGTACGTGTGATTAAATATGTACTGTTTAGCAACCGGTTCACTCGCTGTTTTTTTTTTCCAGTCTCTCTCAAGAATGTCATAAGAACAGACATGAATTGCCCACCAGCACCCTCTTGTGGAGAAAAGCCGAAATGCAGCCTGCCCTTTAGCACCGCAGCCCTCCTCCATTCTGTAGCCTATACCGCCAGCGTCTCGCTCCCTGCTAGGACTCCCATTTAGCGGGTCTGTGTCAAGGAGGGGTCTGGCTCCCTATCTGTGTCTCTCTCGCTATGGCGCTGCTCTCTTTGAAATTATTGTCCGAGAACTAGTGATCCTGGTGACCTCTTAGCCCAATATTCAGTCGGTCGATTCCAACCCTTTAAGGAAATTCCTCGCAACCACCTTTACCGCAAACAAATCAATGGGATGAGATCAAATGCTAGGGAAAATGTTCAAATATAATCAAGTTCAGGCTGAGGCTATGGGGTGATGTGTGTGTGCGTGTGTGGGTCTGTGTGTGTGTAAGGAGAGGTGGGCGATGCACATGTATGCAGAGCCATGGAGAAGCCTTGCCTACGCATGCGGGTACAGAGGGATTCCACAAAGGGATGAGCAGAGACACTGAGAGGGTTTAGCAAGAGGGTAAACAACAGGCAGAGGAGGAGGGCGACAAAGAGGTAAGGTGGAGGATACCGTTTCACCAATGCAGTGTCGAACACGTGCAATGCAGTACTGTTCTCTACTGTAGGGCACTCTATTGTGCTAAACAGTAGAGTACCATACTGTACTGTAGGGCACTCTATTGTGCTATAGAGTACTGTACTGTACTGTACTGTAGGGCACTCTATTGTGCTAAACAGTAGAGTACCCTACAGTACTGTACTGTAGGGCACTCTATTGTGCTATACAGTAGAGTACCCTACAGTACTGTACTGTAGGGCACACTATTGTGCTATACAGTAGAGTATAGTACTGTACTCTAGGGCACTCTATTGTGCTATACAGTAGAGTAAGTACTGTACTATAGGGCACTCTATTGTGCTATACAGTAGAGTACAGTACTGTTCTCTACTGTAGGGCACTCTATTGTGCTGGTACAGAGCGGACAGAGAAGGCGAGCGTTGAGGAGAGCAGAGCAGGGGAGAGCGCTGGACGGGAGCGCCGATGACAAGAGATGAGAGGGAAAGACTAGCAGCGAGAAGAGGAGAGGAAATGAGACGATAGGAAAGAAAACTGGTACTAGACTAGAGGAGAGGAGGCCAAAGGAGGGGTGGAGAGGAGGCCAAAGCAGGGGTGGAGAGGAGACCAAAGGAGGAAAAGAGCAGAAACAAGGAGATGAAAAGAGAAGGAGAGGAGAGGAGAGTGGAGTGGAGGATTCTCTGCATCCTAGCAGAAATGGGCTTTGCCTCTTGTGCTAAACAGAGTGACCTCTAGTCAGGGCCTTGGGGGAGGACGGTGTGGAGGGGGGGAGAGTAGTTAGAGGAGCCCACGCCCGCCGCTCCCCTCGGGGAGAGACACTGCACCAAATAGCATGGACAAACCAGGGCATTAATATCCCCACACTAACCCCCTGACAATAGCCCATTATGTATGTACGCCTCTGTGCATTACACACCTTGAACTAGAAACAATTGCTCCCCTTTTCTTTCTCCCCCCTTCAGCACTTGAAACACTGCCAGGAAAACACACTGGGCGCATTTCATTTTATTTTTTTTTATCATTTTGTTTCATGCCACAGACACGGAAAAAAAGGAAGTGCACGCCCAAGCAGCATGCAAACGCAGACACACACAAAGGGGCGCATTGACACCAGCACACTAATACCCCGACTCCTCTTTGCCCCATCACAGTGTTCTCCACATAATCAGTTACCTTGTGACACTTACCTTTGCCGGGGAATGACTGTTTGCCTTTATTGTGCTCCATGTTTCCCTCTATCTCTAGCTTCCAGCAATGTTTATCATCTGTAATTACAATTCACACTGATTCTGCCCGCCGTGCTAAAAACCCAGCCCACGATATAAAATAGGAAAATACCCTTTGATGCACGGTAGTGAGGATGACAAACCAAAACACCTGGAGGGGTAAGGAGCAGCACAGCACAGTGGTGTGTGTGTGTGTGTGTGTGTGTGTGTGTGTGTGTGTGTGTGTGTGTGTGTGTGTGGTGTGTGTGTGTGTGTGTGTGTGTGTGTGTGTGTGTGTGTGTGTGTGTGTGTGTGTGTGTGTGTCTGTGTGTGTGTGTGTGTGTGTGTGTATGTGTGTCTACACGTGCCATGGATTCCAACTGTGCAGCAGCAGCAGCAGCAGCCATAGCACCATATTATGATGTTTCTAAACGAGGAGTATGTCTAGTGACACGGGTCTCGTCCAGACATCGATCGCTCCTGTGGCTGTAACACTAACAATGGCGGAGAGCCATTCAACTTTAAAGCAAATAGTCCTTCCCCCCACCCCCACCCACCCCCCCACCCCCCCGCTCAGCCACCTCCTCAGCCGATCAATACCCCAGGGACGAGGCCAGACCTCTGTCTGCAATAACGACCTTCCACCTGCTAACTGGCCGGCAGTACGAGCTGGTGGCTGGCAGTGGACGCGGAGACAAATGAAAATACAAAGTGAAAGAAAATTTGATAAAGAGATTACTATTGGACCGGGAGAAAATAGATTGGGATTTTTAAACACCTAAGACTTTAATATATTAACATGATTTCCGTACTTATTAAATTCACACTCCACCACAGCCTTTCAAACACGGTGTTAATATAGAGATCTATTTTTTAAAGCGTCTTCTTTTTTTACTATATCAAATTATGGCACAGAACCAGAAGTACAATGGGCAAAGCACATTACTGCTCGGCTAGGGGAAGCTACAGCCTTGAAATCTGTTAGCATAATGGCGATACGGCTCTGAAAAGATATTACACAAAAAAACTGCTGCAAGTAGTGGAAATCTACAAGATTTCATTAGCCGTGTTCCAGGCGACAATAAAACCTGCTTGCTCCTTGGACACTCCCCATCTATTGTCCTTTAACAGTCGGGCATCCACTCTGGCGTTTAATGGCGAGTGGTGGGCCGGGCCCCTGTCTGATCTCCATTAGCCTTGTATTAGCCACAGTGACCCTAATGTTCCCCACTCCATTACTCTGATGCAGCCAGAGAGAGAGAGAGAGAGAGAGAGAGAGAGAGAGAGAGAGAGAGAGAGAGAGAGAGAGAGAGAGAGAGAGAGAGAGAGAGAGAGAGAGAGAGAGAGAGAGAGAGAGAGAGAGAGAGAGAGAGAGAGAGAGAGAGAGAGAGAGAGAGAGGGGAATGATGGGCACTGAGAGGAGATGAGGACTGCAGGGGTTCGGCATGGCTGGGCAGTGCTCATGTGTGACCCAGGGTGGGGAAGGGGGAACGCCTCTTGACCATTCCAGATCACTCTGGAACTACTGGGGACCTGCCGCCGACCCACCCTCCCATCCAGTCCGCCCCCACAGCCCCACCCATCCCTCCCAGAGGGATTAACCAGACATCCACCTCAGAGCTGATGCACATGCACTGAGATGTAAGGACGAACGCCGGCGCACGTTCATGTAATTAGAAATATAACTGACCCAGCATGAAAGGCCAATCTCCCCCTTCCTTACCCAACAAGTAAACAAGCGGCAGGAAATACAAAATGTCAACACATTTCTGTTCTCATGAGGTTCCACTCAGCAAGCTAAAAATGTACTCGCAATGGGCTGTTTATTTTTTCCTCGTCTTTCATTGAAGGGTGTTATATATATTTTTTCAATAATAGTCTCTGTGTACGGGGTGGAATGGGACTTTTTCAATAATTTTGTTTCTTTTTTTATTTTTAGAGGTATTAGAGTTGAAGGCAACGGCTATAGCAAGGTTCAAAGCAATATGCAAAAAGCGTTTTTCCAGCTGAAATCATCTGATCCCTGCTATGCCTGAATTGGCTGCAGCTGTAAGCCAGATCACTGAGAAGTAACACACAAAAGGGATAAACAAATGATACAGAGAGCGAGCGAGCGAGAGAGAGAGAGGGAGCGAGAGAGAGAGGGAGCGAGAGAGAGAGAGAGCGAGTGAGAGAGAGAGGAGCGAGAGAGAGAGAGAGAGAGAGAGAGAGAGAGGGCCAGAGAGAGAAGAGAGAGAGAGAAGAGAGGGAGAGAGCCAGAAAGAGAGAGAGAGAGAGAGAGAGGCCAGAGAGAGAAAGAGAGAGAGAGTGAGGTAGAGGGGCCAGAAAGAGAGAGAGAGAGAGAGAGGAGAGAGAGAGAGGGCCAGAGAGAGAGAGAGAGAGAGAGAGAGAGAGAAAGAGAAAGAGACAGAGAGAGACAGAGAGAGAGAGAGAGAGAAAGAGAGAGAGAAAGAGAAAGAGAAAGAGAAAGAGAGAGAGAGGGGGGCCAGAGAGAGAGAAAGAGAGAGAGGGAGGCCAGAGATAGAAAGCAAAAGCGTGAAAATGACTGAGAAAAGACAGAGACAAGCAAAAAGCTAAACTCGAAGAAATGCAGCACGAAGGAAAGCGGTTCAAACATGGATGATGTCAGGAGTCGCTGGGAGAGGGGGGCTTGGCACCAGGACTTCTGGAGCGTATAGAAGCATGTGGCCGCGGCCGAGACCAGCCTGACGTCGGAATGCGACAGAAGCCTCCATCATGGCAGAACTAGAAACTAGAATCTTTTGGCTCGCACAATTCTACAGAATCCGGTTACTGTGTTACTAGGGAAGTGCTGAGTCTACTGGCCGTTGAGATGTTTCCCTTCAGAGCCGGGGATCACAATGAGCAACCGCGGTTACAAAAAAAGTCACTCATTAAAGGATCAGACAGACTTGGACCGAGATTACAGCAAAACTATTTTGTAAGCAAAGCACAGGTCCTCGTTGGAGCTCAGGCCTACAAAAAAAAGATATAACATAGTTATACGTTATGTTTTCAAAGACAGATGAAAACATGTAGTACATAGCCTTAGAGTATACAGTACCATTTAGGTTATTTCTCTTTAGGTTTGGGATTCATTGGGACTGCGGACAGAAATGAGCCTAATGCTACAATCCAGCACCGTGAATCTCTTTCATTGAAACGGATGCATTTTGGACATTGTCGAACAACATAAACCAATACACATATATTATATTTATTATCATGACAAACATATCATTCAAATCCATTTAAATCCATGATTATGAATAACACCTTAGTGCCAGACTTGAATAGCGTGTGTGGGTGACGTGGTTGTGTTAGTGGGCGGGGCCTCCGCCCTAATCGCCGTGTTATCCGTGTAGTTTCGCCACAGTGACCCTAATGTCCCCCCCCACTCCATTACTCGGAAGCAGCCACAGGAAAGAGGAGAAAGGAGAGAGGAGAGGAGGATGGGCACTGAGGGGAGATGGGGGCTGCCGGGGTTCAGCTTGGCTGGGCAGTGCTCATGTGTGAACCCGGGGTGGGGTGAGGGACACGCCCCTTCACCCCCCTTTTAATTCTTGGAGAGACCGAGAGTCCCTCAGAGAGCCCCAGAAGAGGGGGAGGAGGGTGGGGGGGGGGTACCCGCCTGCTTGCTTGCTTGCATGGCGGCCATGTTTGAACATCCACCCAGACAAAAGGATCCGTGGTTATGAGTGACTCTCTATCGCCTCAGATGCATCTCTAACCCCCCCCCCCCCCCACCCCCACCCCGCAACCTCCCCTCGCGGACCGAAGAAATCATCTCAAACGCTAGAAATTAAATGAAACATGGTGCAGAAGGGGCACACGGGGGGCAAAGTAATGGATAACATTCAAACTTTCACCGAATTCACGTTTGAAATGGAGCACAAAAAACCCATTGTGACAGGCCCCGTTGGTATTCATGTATTCACGCCGTCCGCGGCGCAGGGTTTCAAAGAACGCCGGCCCTAAGTATTGTAGCATGTGCTCTCTACATTACTAAGACCGGTTCCTTCTCTCGGTGCGCTCCTGTTTTTCTAGTAATTCCCAAAGTTATTAGGCCCAATTGCGCTCATTTCGCCGAGGAGTGGCCATAGGGCATCTGCCAGGGGCTACCTTTGACAGCTGCGTGCTCTTGTGCGTGCAGAGAAGCCGGGAGCAAGTGGCACTGTCCTGTGGTTGAACCCCGGGCAGGGCTCTCACACATGCCTCACCTTTCATGGTCTGACCCCATTATTTCTCCCTCCATAGAAACCTCTCCAAACAGAGCAGCGGCTTTGATTGCTCGTGCCCGACGATTTCTCTCCCTCTCATAATGTTATCTTAAGAAACGTGGAAACCATTGAACCCCCATTTGATTTTAGCAGATGAAATGGCTACCACATTGTCGTTCAACTTATGTGTGTGTGTGTGTGTGTGTGTGTGTGTGTGTGTGTGTGTGTGTGTGTGTGTGTGTGTGTGTGTGTGTGTGTGTGTGTGTGTGTGTGTGTGTGTGTGTGTGTGTGTGTGTGTGTGTGTGTGTGTGTGTGTGTGTGTGTGTGTGTGTGTGTGTGTGTGTGTGTTTGTAAGTGCACCCACGTGGGTGTGTGCATGTGTGTGTGAGTGTGTGTGTGTGTGTGTGTGTGTGTGTGTGTGTCTATGTATGTGGGTGCCTGCATGTGTCTGCATGCGCATGTGTGTGTGTGTGTTTTGGTGCATGTTCGTGTGCACGAATGTGTGTGAGTTTTGGTGCATGGATGTGTGGGCAAACACATGTGTGTGTTTTGGTGCATGTGTGTGCATGCATATGTCTGTGTTTCCATGCACATGAGTGTGTTTGAGTGTGTGTGTGTGTGTGTGTGTCTTGTGTGTGAGCAGCGGCCTCATGGGAGCCCTGTGAGAGGTTCCAGGGGCTGTGCGATGGAGCTCCTCTCATCATGGCAAATTGACCATGTGCTCCTGACGGCCGGCTGAGTAATCTCCCGACACATCGGCTTTAACACACCGATCCGCAATCACAGAAAGAAAAATAACTTTGGGGGAGAAAAGTCATAAATAACCTGATGGAGGGGAGCGCTTCACTCTCTCCTTGCCCTCTGAACCGGGTTGTGAAAACAGTCAATATGGGAAAGGTTGGGCGCCTCTTTTCTGCTTTTGAGTTATGTGTTTGCAATCATTAAACACCCCATTATGTGCCCCGCAGTGTGATGCTAACCCTGACTGTTAAAACTAGTCAACACGAGGGGAAAAGTGGGGGGGGAAAAAAAGTATTTTAGTGGAATGAGGGGCCGTGGGGAAGGTTTGAAACGATGGATCTCCCAGGAGTGGAGTACAACAGTGGTGTTGTAATTGATGAACACACCAAGATGAACGGCGGTGTATCGGGACACTCGGGGAGAGAGACCCCGACCATTGGACATTTCTAATAGGGAATATAGTCCAGAGAAGGCAGCTCCGATTCAAACACACTCAACACACACACTATTACTAGCACTCAAGAGGTAATGTGTTTCACAGTACAAATGAAGTGTTACAAAAGAAAGGCAACCGGAGTAAGATGTAGGATCTGTCACATCTGCCATGTCCAAGGTCACACATACAGAATGTAAAGTGAATAACACGCATATATACATATATATAAAGAACAGCAAGCCCGACAGTAAAGTGTGTGTGTGTGTGTGTGGGGGGGAGGAGAGTGAGTGTTGCAGCGACAAACAGAGATAGAATAAGAAAGAGACGAGGCAATCGAGAAAAGCAGATAAGCCATAGATTGCAATCAGTCCCCACCGGGGGTCTGGGGGCAAGAAGTGGGGAGGGCGCCAGGAGGATGTAGGCCATGTTCTTCAGAAGGAGGGAGGATTACACGGGGCTCTGGCATGACAGGAGACTTTTCATCACACACGGCCACACCGAAACACCACTGGGCTCCCAAATCTGTCACCGGGCTGCGTCAGGAGCGGACCTCCTAATTGAAAACGTCTGCCACTGTCTGAGGAGTTGAAGGGGTGATTTGTGGTGGTGCTGTAGGTGCTGCTGGTGGTAGTGGTTGGACGGGGCGGAGCAGGAGGAGGAGGTGCGAACATTTTGTGTGCGTAGATTTATGCGAGTGTGTATGTGTGTGTGTGTGTGTGTGTGTGTGTGTGTGTGTGTGTGTGTGTGTGTGTGTGTGTGTGTGTGTGTGTGTGTGTGTGTGTGTGTGTGTGTGTGTGTGTGTGTGTGTGTGTGTGCTTTTATGCATGCTTCTGTGCGTGCTTGTGTGTGTGCATGTGTGCGGGCATGTGTCTGTGTGTGTGTGTGTGTGCGTGTGTGTGTGTGGATCCATGTGTACATGTGCACACATGCTCTGCCTTCCAGCAAAGCCTTCCTGCACAAGTCGATTTGTGTGTGTGTGTGTGTGTGTGTGCGTGTGCGTGTGTGCGTGAGCGTGCGTGTGCGTGTGCGTGTGTGTGCGTGTGCGTGTGCGTGTGCGTGTGTGTGTGTGTGTGTGTGTGTGTGCGTGTGCGTGTGTGTGTATGCGCGTGCTTAGAAGAGCGGGAGGGAGAGAGAGGGAAGAGACAGAGAGGAGAAGAGGAGAGCGAGATAGGGAGGGAGGGCAGTCGAGGGGTTCAGGGGGAGGGAGAAAAAAAAAATGTGGTCATCAACTGCTGGCAGCAGATCCAGGCAGAAGATTATTGGACGGTAACCCAGCGGCAGATGTCTGATGAGTGTCTATTAACCTGCTTCCTACATCTCGTAGGCCTCGTCGCTGATGAATTCAGACCGGGAGGCCTTGTCCCACCCATTAGGAAGGGTCGTAATCCCTATCCAGGAAATAGCTGCCAGAGACCTCACGACCTGATTGGCTGGAGCTCAGCTGCTCTGGCAGAGCGGATGCGAGCCGGCTCCTGCTGCCACGAGCCTCCTCTTCCGCAGTCTGCCACTTCTGCATCGGTTGATAGATTCCCTTTTTCTTCCCTGCACACCCCGCGCACATAGCTTCTGTCCTATTCACCGACTAACCCCCTCATATCCTATGCACTAACCCTCTTTCCTTAGCGTCTCTCTCCAGCCCTCGATGCATGTCATCCTTTCATCAACGCGTCCGTCACATGAATGGATGAATGTCAACGAATACGTCTGCTCTGTTTTGTTCATGTAGCCCTGCGCCGATTTTAACCGGTTGTTTTAAAAGGGATGGGAAGCGTCCCTGGGTTTGGGCTAAGGCTAAGTAGTTCTGTCCAGCTACGAGGGGTTACTGGGCCGGCCCGGACAGTCACTCGGTTCACCAGTGCACCCTACACGGCAGATTATGCAAGGAGGAGAAAAAGCAACAACTTTTAGTAACAACAAGCAAACTATTCATATTTAGTAGGATTACATTCTTCTTTAAGGACCGGTGTTTGCTTGCATGATTCATTTGTTTTTGTTTTTTGCCAAAGAAAAACATAATGAACATCTGCAACAGAGTTGCTGGTGAGTGATTATAAAAGTATTTTTGTTATTGTGCTGTGGAATATCAACAAACATATTTCACTAACCCATTTCTGGTCTCTTTTGTGTATTTGTAAAAATAAACCACATCCCGAAAGGCTTGATGATATATGAGCATGGTATTTCTGCCAACAATTAGTTTTCCTTTCATCGTCCATTCAAGACTGGGTTTCCGTCTCGGTGTCCTCCCCTCTCTCTCTCTCCCTCACTCGCTCCCTCTCTCCCTCTCTCCTTCTCTCCTTTCCTAGTATACTACCCGCCTACCTACCTACCAACACGCCTGATGCCTGCCTACCCAGAAAAGCCACCAACGTAGACAACAACCAACCGACTTGGGTTCATTTTGCAAAGCCAATCCTTCAAGCAAGCCGGTTACTTTCCATTATACCTTTTTTTTTTTTATTGTACCGGTACTCTCCCAGCCCGACCCGGTGCTTTCAGCTGGCTGGGAGTGGTGCGGAGGGCACAGGGAACGCCTGGGTCTGACTCCACATCTGTTCCTGTATTAAAGGCATATGGGCCGGGCCCGAGCCGAATGCTCCCAAGCCCGCACAGATCCTCAATCCGCGGCCAATCAGTCTTGATGGGGATGATGTCATGGGGCTGCCATGGCCTCCACAGCCCCCCTGTTAGTGTTCATCCCGCGCACTGCCTGGCGATAATGGCACACAGGGCCTGACTGCGTGCCAGATCCCTGTCGACGGCCACCTCTCTCACACACACACACACACGCACACACACACACACACACACACACACACACACACACACACACACACACACACACACACACACACACACACACACACACACACACACACACACACACACACACACACACACACACACACACACACACACACACACACACACACACACACACACACACACACACACACAGGCACACACACACGCACACCGAAGAGCAAGTGGAGCGAAGCTAGTGAAGGTACGGAAAGGGAAGGAATAAGGTCAGGAGAGGAAGGAGAGCAAAGCGGTTGGAGACGACGGAGGAGGGAGGTACTGCTGCTAGCCTAGCATTCCTCCTCCTTCATCCATCAACGTTTTATGAACAAATACGACGCAGCCACCTGAGGCTTAGGGCGTACATTATACATGAATGCTCAGCTAACGGAGCACACATCCACAATGCTTAGCCCAAATAAAACTCACACATTGGGGAGGTCAATTTTGCACTTCATCAGGTGGACGCCCTCCATCAAACTCCTAGACAACACACTGACGGGTTGTCTGTTCTGGAAGATCCCTGGAATGTGTTTGTGCAGCAGCGGAGCCCGATACCGCCGACATCTCTTTGTCAGATAAATGAGGAGTCTGTGGAACCACATGCCCATTCCTCACATTCATCACTGACACGGCCGTTACCCAGGCCGGCCCCACGGTGGGCTGCTATGCGGGCCCCACAGGAGCCCATTCATCTGTGCTGGGGTCTAATAGTGCAGAAGTTAAAGAAAGGGATCCGGGGCTCCTGGGGATGCATGGAGGACAGGTATAGCGGTGGGGGAGGGGGGGGGGGGGTGAGGGGAGGACGGACGGTCACCCTGGCTGATTGCATCTCGACTTGGGGGGTACTTATGTTCACGTGTGTGTGGCTTGGGGCCCGAGAGAGAGAGAGAGAGAGAGAGGGTACGGTTTGGTGGCTCTCTGTGGAGCAGTGAGCTTGTCGCAGGGGATGTAATGAGGTCAGATTACAGGCTGGTCCGCAGACTGGCTGCAAAAGGTTGGCCCGTAATCCCACCGTCATTAAAGGAGCGCTTTGTTAAGAGTGGACGGGAGGAGGGGGGGAGGAGGGGAGGAGAGGAGTGCCGAGAGTGGGGAAGAAGTGGGAATAAGAGAGGTGTGTGGAGGAACTCAATAACACTTGATTCCATATGAAAAGCCTCTTGTTGCCACCCAGGAGCAGCGGCGGCTCGGAAGGATGTGAGAGGAAGCCAGCCGGGGAGACTCCTACAACCAGGAACAAGACATGCCTTGTTCCGGGTTTAGGGAGCAAACAGATTAAGATGAATTGATGCAAGCTTAGTGACTCTGAAAAATGGAGGAGAGAGAGAAAAAACGCCCACAGATCAATAAGGCTTAGCAGGCAGGCAACCAAAGGCTGAATCTCCACTCACATACAGGGGATAGCACCGAATAAAGGAAGGGGTCTCAGATCTCATATATCCCTACTTTTGTGAGGTTTAGATGGAAAAAAAAAAGAGGTTTAAGACTAGAATGAGAGAATTTACAAAATCTGAAGCGGCAGAGAGGTTTCAAAGAATAGACGGTTTCCAGGAAGGGGGGACATTTTAAATGTTGGCACACTATTGTGTGTTGTTTTGATGAGATTTCCTTTTTTTTAAAAAACACATGCATTCACCACAAAAACAAAGAATTCATTCACTGTTCATATTAATGAATATTTATGTGTTATAATGAATTTAAATTCAGTGGTTTCTAAATATTTCAAGCACCTACATTCTTTGAGCAGACATGAGAGGGTTTCTTTTTAAAATAGAAAACCTATATGGATCACCCACCCCCCCCCCCCCCCCCCCCCCCCAAAGGCCTGAATGCTAGCAATCACATTTGGATGCAGAGTCCCACAGCGCACGCTGAGAGATCTATGTCTAAAGACAGCCTGGCAGAGCCGAGTCTGTGCCCCGATGTTTGCAGAGATCAGAGAGAATCATCTGGGTTAACACAGTGATTATGCAGCAAAGCCATGCTATCTCACCCCGGATCTGATACCGGCTTTTTTTTCTCCGTTTTCTTTCTCTTCCTCGCTCCTCAAAGATCTTAGGCCTGGAGTCAGACGGAGCAAAAGCCATGTCTCGCACATAAATCCCTGTAGAGGTGTTTCCCACTTCTGTCATCTTAATAAAATTGAACTTTACAGAGAGACGCATGAAACACACTGGATCTACAGTGTAAATATCCCAATTTGTCAATCGGTGCTTCCTCCATTCTAAATAAACACAAGACGTTTAGCCCTGGGGTCAAGTGAGATGTGGAAGAGACGATTTAGAAATTCAAGTTATGAAAGTCAAAGAGCAGCCTCTCTATCCATCAAGAAAGCGAGTTTGATGTTGGCTTCCTCCTCTCCGTGTGACCCCCCAGGCTCAGCTCATTAAGAGGAAATACAGTGGAAGGCATGCATGTATAAGACACCGCAGGGCCCAAGGACCCCTACATCTGTTCAGGCTGACCCCGCCAGTGTTTCCCTGGGCGGGGTCAGGTAATCAGGGCCAAAAGAGTCTGCTGACTGGGTCAGCGTTGGTACCAGAGAGAAGGGTGAGCTGACCCCTGGTTAGCGACACTATTGTCTGGGGCAATTATGAGCACAGCGTCCAGGATGAGACTGGGGCGGGGGGGGGGGCAGAGGAAGGGAGGGCGGCAGTCATTTCTAGTTGTCCTCAGCTTCCCAGGTATATTTATAACGAGTGAAATATAACAACTTTATTTAAAAGAAATGTGTTTCTAGTTTTAACAGCAACCGAACCATCTTCCATAGAACCTTAAATGACATTGTTGTTGTTGTTGTTGTTGTTGTTTTTCATATCTAATGGGCGTGCCGAGAGGAAGCGGGAAGAGAAAGAACGGTTTTATGCACTGATAGCTATTGTTTCTCTGTGTGTTTGTTTATATGTTTCTTGTATTTATTGTATTGTGTTTTGTTTCTATGACCGCAGGTGTGCCCTTTAACCCTGTGGTCATTAGCTTCTGCAGTCTGGGCTCGGCACTGTACCACACCGCTGCACACCACATGTGTGTGGGAGGGAGGGCGAGAGAGAGAGAGAGAGAGAGAGAGAGAGAGAGAGAGAGAGAGAGAGAGAGAGAAGAGAGAGAGAGAGAGAGAGAGAGAGAGAGAGAGAGACGAGAGGAGAGAGAGAGAGAGAGAGAGAGAGAGAGAGAGAGAGAGAGAGAGAGAGAGAGAGAGAGAGAGAGAGAGAGAGAGAGAGAGAGAGAAAGGAAAGAGAGAGAGAGAGAGGAGAGAGAGAGAGAGAGAGAGAGAGAGAGAGAGAGAGAGAGAGAGAGAAAGCGAGAGAGTGAGTGAGAGAATGGAACAAGAGTGAGAAAGAGAGAGTGAGAGAGGGAGAGAGAGAGAGAGAGAGAGTGAGAGAATGGAACAAGAGTGAGAAAGAGAGAGAGAGAGAGAGAGAGAGAGAGAGAGAGAGAGAGAGAGGAGAGAGAAGAGAGAGAGAGAGAGAGAGAGAGAGAGAGAGAGAGAGAGAGAGAGAGAGAGAGGAGCTAGGAGAGCTCCAGGGCCAATTACAGCCCAGAGAAAACAAAGGGCCATATTTCAATGATTCCTCCAGCTGTGCTGTTTATGAGCTGTGTGCTTAGTCTCTCTCTGACCTTCACCTCCACACTTGGCCCCTTAGAGGGAAAACAAGCCAAAATGGCCTGATGCTCACTCTTTCATTTCGCAATACAAAAAAAAAAAAAAAACGTATTATTGAGTTTGTTTATATTTATTATCTCGGGTTTAAATGCGATAGTACCGTTCGCCTGACCTCTACATCCCAGTGAGCCATGTGTGGCAATAGCCTAGATGTAAAAGAAAGGAAAAAATATGGACTAATCTAAACCTTAATGGCAAAGTATGTGTCATATGTAACCTTTATAACTTTGCTTGTCAGTTTTTCTTTTCCATTAGGGAGCTCATAAGGGGGCTCTTGGTATAAGTCACTGTAACCCTTTGACAGGTGTAACCTTCCCAGGCGGCCAGAGTACCATCTTCACCGTCGTCCTATTGACCAAAGCAATAAGCCATTCTATATGGTGTATTAAAGTCATTTTCCACATGCTACCTCAGCACGAACCATTGTTCATGCAAGCTTCTGCTGACCATGAACAGAGAGATAACAAAAAAAAGAGAAAAAAAAAGACAGCTATTCTTCCGGACCAATAAGTCCATACCCTCCTCTCTCCCCACATGATATTTCTATATTTATTTATTTCTCTTTTCCCCTTCATGTCTTAAAAGCCGTAGTCATTTTAATGGTCACATGCACGCCGATATTAAACTGCCAAAAAGCACACAAGGGTTGGGGGAAGGGGGGGGGGGAAATGGCTTTAACGCTCGGCAGCATGTGAACCGAGCGACCAGGGAGCAGGTTTCCCCTCGATGGACTCTGTCCTACTCCTCTATCTCATTCCCAGACGAAAAGAAGAAGAAGAAGAAAAAAAAGAGAGAACAAAAAGAAAAAAAAAAAGACTAGAAACAGAAAAAGAACAGGTCTTTTGTTGGCAGTGCACACTCGGCGAAGCCATCTGCGTGGCGGCGCTTCTCTCCGTGCCCCCCGGTGTCGAGAGGTGGAGCCGCTGTGTACCTCACTCTGGCCGCTGCTGAAGTCAGCTCGGGGAGGGGGGGGGGGGGGGGGGGATAGGGGGGGATGGCTGCGACCATGTGACAAATGATTCCAATCTAGGCTGAGCGCCCTTGACTTGACCCTGACCGCGGCAGACAATAAGGGCGAGCTCAGTCACTGGAAAAGATGTTCTGCGCTAATAAACCCGACCGTTGCTCGCGCGGGTAGGTAGCGGCACACAGGGAGGCCGGGGATGGGGAGAGGTGAGAGGGAGGGAGCGCAAAGAGGAGGATGGGGGGGGTGGGAGGAAGGAGGAGGAGGTTCTGGGGGAGGGGGGGGGAGAGTTCAGGTTCTGACCTCTCAGGTGCAGGTTGATAATGAGTCTCCCTGTTTGCTCTGCGAGAATGACCTCAGAGAGATGAAGGGAGCGGGACCACAACAAAGAGCCTCATTCTGTGCTCTTCTGAAATGGGATCATTCCTGAGGAATTGGCTTATGAATGCACTTTCTATTTCATTGCTTTTAAAGGGCACTTAAGCCAAAATACAAACATGTAAAAGCAGTTGGGCCGGAGCAGGCTACCAGCGCTGCCACCGCCGCCTCTGAAATGGACAACCTCCCCCCCCCCCCCCCGTCAAGACCCCACGCATGCAAACAAAACAGCCATATGTGCATATGAAAGAACACGCACCCCAATGCTCTCTACAAACACACACAAAGACAAAACAGCCAATGTGCAGTGCACACAAAAACCCACACACACGCACACACACAATCACAAATGCTGCTTGTGGCCCCCTCCTTGTCTTCTTAATAAAGCTTATAAAACGAGTGTGCTCCTGCCAAACGGGGGGGCTGTAAACGCACCACCCAAAAAAAGGTTCTGGGCATCTCGCTCGTTATGCTAATGACATCCCCACCCTCTGATTGCTCTCCCTTTCTCTCCCTTTCTCTCCCTCTCTCTCTCTCTCTCTCTCTCTCTCTCTCTCTCTCTCTCTCTCTCTCTCTCTCTCTCTCTCTCTCTCTCTCTTCTCTCTCCATCTCACTCTCCCTGTCTTTTATCCTGCTGGCAACTCCTCCAACGTTCTTCAGCACACCGCTCTATTGTTAGGCCTGCCCCTCTTCGGTTGGCACCAGACGAGATAATACACAGCACTACCAGGATCCAACAACTCCACCATGGAGAAAAGAAAAAAAGATTATGGCAAAAGAAAAATAATTAATATGACTCTTTTCTCAAAACCAGGCCATTGTTATTCATTTGCGTGCCCCAAATTGTTAGAAAATATGGCACTGGAAGTCATTTCCCTGAACAACGGCCCGGTGGACGAAGCCCCTCATGACAACAAACCGAGTTAGCGGTAAACAGAGATGCGTTCTATTGACCACACAGGGTCCTCTTGAGTGCTGAGCGCTGAGATGGGGGGGGGCTGTCCAGTACGGGCAGCCTGGTGCTGGCAGGGAGCAGTGGATCAGTCAGGGGTCTTTGACAAAGGGACTTTGGGGAACTTGGTGTTGGAGTGGAGAAAGTGCTGGGTGCAACACAACCAGGAGAGACTGCTGAACTGTCAAAAGTCAACGTGGAAGCCAGGATTATATCTGCCCATGTTGGCTCCAGAACCAGGTTTCACTGAAGTTTGATCGAGTTTATATGTGAGTCAGTGTGCATGCTTGCGTGTGAGAGAAACCAACTTTGTCTATGTGCATATGTGAGTGTGTTCTCTTGTGTGCAGGCATGCCTGCATATTCAAATTTGTGTGTTCCGATTGGAAGATGTGAATTGGCATGTGGAGGTGATCACAAGAGAGGTTTTCGCAGATAATTACATTGAAATGTGCAGGGAAAAGGAAAACACTATTGCCTATACTCAGCCTGGGCTCTCACAGCCTTATATTCTCTGGTAGCCAAACTCAACAGGAAAAGATTTTTTTTATTTCATCTTTAAAATTTTCCACAACATACAACTATTGATGATGCAACTACATGTGCAACAACTTTTTGCAAACCTAGAAAATAGAAGAGAACACTTCTCTCTACACACTATCTTTGTCTCTCTCTCTCACATCGGTCATCACTAATACTGGAGAACACCTGGATGTAAGGGAAGGGGTAAGGGATCATTGGAGCTGGTTTCCTCGTCTATAGCTCCACCATTAGATAGCAATGACTTACCCTCCCAGCAGCCACTGCATCAAATGAGTGACCCCACAGAGAACAGGGTGCCATTTCCCATATTTGCTGGCTCATTCGGCCATCCAACCATTGTAGATTACTACTACATTACTTTTACATTTTGCAGGTGTCCTGAGCGAGTGTGTGGTGGTGTCATTTGCGAATGTGTGTGTGTGTGTGTGTGTGTGTGTGTGTGTGTGTGTGTGTGTGTGTGTGTGTGTGTGTGTGTGTGTGTGTGTGTGTGTGTGTGTGTGTGTGTGTGTGTGTGTGTGTGTGTGTGTGTGTGCGTGTGCGTGTGTCTTTTGTTTGCATGTGGGGTTGCACACAGTTTGCAAACAAAGATGTTCTGTGCATGATCATCATCAATAAGCCTCACATTGTATCATCACACATGGCCTTAAGTGTGTGTGTACGTATGCGTCTGCGTGTGCATGTGTTTGTGTGTCTATGTGCGAGTTGTGGGTATCAATGCCATTTCAAATCACTTAGCATTTATAATCACCAAGGTCAAAAAGCCCTTTCTCCAAGCACAGAAATAAATAAAAGCGGTTGGCAGCAAATTAAGCAGAGGGGGGAACAAAGCAGGGCCTGAAGCGAGGAGCGGGAGAAAGAGTTGAAAATCTACATGAAAGCTAATTTTAGATAACATCATGCTCCACCATATGACTAATTGGAATACACTTAGTTCTTCAGACAGGAATGTCATTAGCGCTTAGAACATTCTGCGCAAAAGTTTTGTTTTTGTTGTAGTGCAAAGCAGGCTGACGTCTCCTTTACTTTTATTCAATGCGTCCCAAAACAGCTGTTGATAATTAAGATGAATTCAATTATCGTTTGAATTACCTATTATGCAACATTGATCGTTTTTTGGTGGCTTCTAAGATTTGATGTGTTGTGTTGTGTAGTTTTAGAAAGAGCAGGATTCATCACCTCTATTACAAACAAGAGTATTTTGCGAATGAGTTCATTTTCATTGCTGTAGCAATTGTACCAATGCTTCATTCATGATAGGCAAAGTAAAAATGAGGTTACCACAAATGTTGAACAAAAAAACAGAATATTTAACAGAGAGAGAAAGAGAGTTTACAAACAGTACTTTCGTACCGTCGTAAACTATATTCTAATATCTAAGGGAAACTGAATTAACACAATGAACTATCATTATTAGTACCATTTGTTCCAGTATAAAGCTACCTACGCAGGTTATTCCCACACATTGTGAGCACATTAAAATGGCAGGGGAACCACAAATCCATCAAGAATATTGCAGAGCCTGAGAACCGAAAATGAAGAAACCAGAGGAAAAACCCCCAGAAAACAAACGTCTCAGGCGCTTAAAATGTATTTGCTTGCTTCAATGACATTAGTAATGCTCCAGCTTCTTTCAACCTCCCCACAACCCCTCCATACACAAATCTTGTTTGTCCCTAAGGTCAGGCATGGATACGACATTATTCCTCTCCGTCTGTGTGTCTGTTTGCGTGAGTGAGTGAGTCAGGGATCCAGCAGGATGCTACACAGACAACCAGGTGATCGTCTAATCCCTCGCTTGTTCCCGGCCGCTGGCAACCTGCATTCCCGCCTGGCTCCTCCTCCGGCTGGATCCTCCATTTTAGCCTTTTCGTCAACTGCTCTTTTTTTTTTTTCTGATCCTTGGATCTTCCCCGTCAGAGCGTTTTATTAGCGGTAACGCGGCGACAGCACTCGATGGTAACCGCTTGATTAACCTCATGGTTTCCGGACACAGGCTAGCATCATGTGCGCAGCGTTTACTCACCAGACCTCTTTTTAACAATCTCAGCGAGTGCTTCGTAAAGCCCAGTCTCACCAGAAGGCCCCAAAATAAGTAAACAAGCGTGTTCCTCAAGGTCGCGACCCGTCGTCGGGTTTGTTCCCCGGCTCGCCGTGTCCCCACTCCACGGTGCCAGAGGTCCTTCGTTACTCCGCCTCTTTGTCAGGGATGGATTCCTCCCGGCTGGCAGGGGGACGGACACTTTTATTAAGTGTCTGCGAGGGGTCACCGTGGCGATGTCCCCCCAGTCCCACTTGTTTTTGTTTTGTTCTTTCCTTTGTATTTTTTTTTTATTTTCTCTCCAATACCCTGGACATGACATGACTTTAGGGTGCCTTCTGACACCCCATCTTTCTTCTGTGTATTCTTCGCCACCGGAGGGAAAAAAATAAAAAGAAAGGAAAAAGTGGAAGCAGTTTATTACTGTTTAGCAGCATCCATCTCACGGCAAATAAAAGAGGAGAGCGAACGAGAGGGCGAACGAGAGGGGGAGACGAAAGGGAGAGTAATGATTTGCTCCAGGTCAATATTTTACACAATGA
This sequence comes from Melanogrammus aeglefinus, assembly GCA_900291075.1. Taxonomy (NCBI): domain Eukaryota; kingdom Metazoa; phylum Chordata; class Actinopteri; order Gadiformes; family Gadidae; genus Melanogrammus; species Melanogrammus aeglefinus. The sequence continues at coordinate 23,549 of OLKM01000974.1, read as the reverse complement.
CGCATTTTGGGAACACACCTCTACAGGGCATGTGTGAAAACAATGGGTGTCATAACTGCCCTGTGCAGCGTATTTATCTTGCCCGGCGCCCTAATCAATCTGTTTCCCCCCTCGTCGCAAACACTGGTAATACATTACGCCGTTAAACGGGAGTCCATCTCTCAGCGCCGCACAAAAGGGTGGCTCGGGTGATGTCTCTTTCACCGAGACCAGAATAAAGAACAGCACAAAACACTTCCCCAAGGGCGCTTTTACATCAACAGAGTCCAAATAAATGCTTTTTATTTTGTTTAAATAGTATTGTCACTTTGTATGGCAGACCTTGGATCTTTCCTTGACAAATTATATTTGTTATTACCCTTTTTTTCTCAAGGACACAAAAAAGAACAAAAACTAAAACTGAAATAACAAGTCCTCATTGAGAAGCCTGGACGAGCTCAAAGCCATGACATCATGACTCCCCTCTGTCATTATCAACCCTTGGCAGCACTTCATCAAATGTGTCCACTGCATCAAACAGTGTCATGCTCACAACTGGGAACCATTTTAGAGGTATGCTGTGAAGTCATGCCGTTGCTCAGCTAATATCGGACCGTGGTTGACAGCGGCGGGAAGTATCCACTCTCCCTCTCTTATTCCGTCGGCGTACAGTCATACTGCAGCAATTATTCAAAACCTTTGATTGGCCTCAGAGAAGCGATGCAATCATGGCTGAAAATCAATTTCAGGGACATCGGGAGGAATCAGAAAAGTGAGCGCGGTGCCAACACGGTCCGTGCAAAGAAAAAGAGAGGGATTTTTCTTCCTCTTATCGTCGTTTTCTCGTCGAGCTCTCCTTCTTCTGGGGGTAATCAGCCAGCAACACCAGTCAGCTTTCTGTTGGCCGGCCAAATCCCGGTTGTCTTCAGAGCCGCTAGTGATGTGGAGCCAGGTAGCATCCAATTAGTGCCTGCTTTAACTTAATGCAGACGGCATCCGCCGCACTCCGCATCAAACCGGTTGGTCCTTCCACCCTCCTGCTGTCAACAACGAGAAACATTTTTCTGATTCGCTTCGCCTTCTCGCGACGCCATGAAGTTGAAATGAGACATTTGCATCAATTCCGGACTGTCTATTCTGCTTAAACAGATTGGTGTCTGACGAGCGGCCAGATCAGTGGCGGCTGCTTGAAGTTTATTGACTGTGTTGACTTAACAGCACGTTTAACCACCAAATCTGTCCTTTTACATATAGAGCAATTTGTTATGGCAAGGGATCTTGTGCTGGCTAATGGGTGTAAATCCAACCAAAGATTTCATGATACATGCTGCCATGTTTTGAAGATGAAGAAAGAAGCGAAAAAAGCAAAAAAAAAGCAAAAAAGAAACGGACATGGATATATACACTTGTTTCATGTCTCAATCAAGGCTTCCTCTTTTCTGTTCAATCAAGTCTGGACCGGTCCAGATGCTGGCCGTCCCGGTACAGCTGGAGAACAGATCAAGGGCGATTGTAACGTTGTCGTTTAAACAAGCTGCACACAAGCAAAACAAGCCTCTGTTCCGAGGCCTTTTCATAGCACACTGATCTGGCATATGAGAAACATTCCACACTGCGCTAAATGATATGCCAAAGACATCAGCGAGGACGGCTAATGTCTTATGTGTTACCATTTCATGTCTGCCACTACTGCCCACCCCCCCCACCCCCCCAACATTCCCCTACCCACTCCTCGTTTGTCTGTCTACCTCGCTTGCAGCCACCCACTCCCTATCTTACTTTACCTCTCTCTCTTTCTCTGTCCTCCTTTTTATCTCTCTCTCTCTTTCTCTTTCCCCTTTCTCTCCCCCTCTTCTCTCTCTCTCTCTCCCTTCCAGGCACTCTTTCTCCATCTTCCTCCCCTGTTTGCCCCTCCCTTTCTGTCCCCCTCTCGCTAACTCTCTCTCTCCCTTACTAACTCTCTCTCTCTCTCTCTCTCTCTCTCTCTCTCTCTCTCTCTCTCTCTCTCTCTCTCTCTCTCTCTCTCTCTCTCTCTCTCTCTCTCTCTCTCTCTCTCTCTCTCTCTCTCCTCTCTCTCTCTCTCTCTCTTGTTTTCTTTCCCCACCCACTTCACCCTGTCTTCCTTCCCTCATTCCCTCCATCTCTCCCCCCCTCTCTCCCTCTTCCCTCCCTCCCTCCCTCCCATCGGAAGCACAGGCAGCTGTGAGCGCAGGCTCCACAGCCTGTGGTCTTTGGCAACAGGCAGACAATTGAGCTTTGGAAGTGGCACGGAACAAGAGAAAGAAGCGTGAGGTTGCTTCCTCCCTCTGTCTTTCCTGCCTGTCAGGGATCCACCGGGCATACAGCCCACACTCTCCATCTCTCTCTCTTCCTCTCTAACTCCCACCCTCCCTCCCTCGCTCTCCCTCATAACGGCATTAACAGAAACCACGAAGCGGAGCGGTGGAAAATCCAGCGCGGCATGTTTCCTCATCAGGCCCTGCCTTCTCCCTGACCCCGCTCCACCCCGGCTCAAGCAGGCTTCACGTCGAAGATGAATGTGGGACGCTGGCGTCTGAGGCACTGCCAAGTACAACAAGAGATGAGGCTCATTCACCATGAAATCATCTTTGCAGAGGGGGAGTTCAGACAAGTTTGGATTGGCTGCACTGGCACTTTCCTCCCTGGGAAATTTTCCTGACCTTTGTTTTATGTTCTGCGCCGTAAAGATCAGGTAAAACGTTATCATCACAGTGTAAAAATAAAATGGCTGTCTATTATAGCATATAATTCCTCCCTGGACATCTCACATCATTCACTGTCTATTAGGGCCATACAGCTGGTGGATCCCCCCTCCTCTCCCCCCCCCTCCCCCCTCCTCCCCCCCTCTCCTCTACACTGCCTTTCCTGATGGTGACTCCAGTGAAAACCACTTCAACCATATAAACACCTGGACATGATACACAAACACAAACACACACACACACGAGAGACTAAGCACCCGTGCACACACTCACACACACACAAACGCACAGACCACACAAGTAAACACACACAATTTCAGAAGCTATGCAGCTATAGAGCAAAATACGAGAGAGTGAGGGAGGGAGAGGGAGAGAGAGAGAGAGAGAGAGAGAGAGAGAGAGAGAGAGAGAGAGAGAGAGAGAGAGAGGAGAGAGAGAGGAGAGAGAGAGAGAGAGAGAGAGAGAGAGAGAGGAGAGAGAGAGAGAGAGAGAGAGAGAGAGAGAGAGAGAGAGAGAGAGAGAGAGAGAGAGAGAGAGAGAGAGAGAGAGAGAGAGAGAGAGAGAGAGAGAGAGAGAGAGAGAGAGAGAGAGAGAGAGAGAGAAATATGGAGGATGCGAAAGCGAGAGGAAGAAAAATATCCTACTATACACAAACACTGACTACTGTCTGACCTTTGCGGTTCACAGAGAGCATGAAATACCAATTAGGGCTGGGGTCACTCTAAATGACTCTATTGTTTCTGCTCAGCCGAGACCAGTGGGACAGGGCTTATATGACTGTGTGCGTGTGAAAATGTGTGCGTGCGTGTGCGTCCATGTGTTTGTTTGTATATGTATGTACGACAGCGGAATTTAGGGATTCACCCAAGGCTAACCTCTCCATCACACACACTGAGCTCTCTTTGTGCCATTACAAAAGCACACGGCGGAAGGACACTCTATACACACGTCAGTGTCCTCCACTGTGTTTTTCATTACTTCATTAATCAAATTTGAGTTTTTGTGGGTAAAAAAGATGGAAAAAAAGAAATCATCTGACTGAAGTTTGCTGCCCTTGAGAGTAGTATCCTTTACTTTGAGCTGTGGCGGTTGTGTGGAAAAATATCTGTGTGTGTGTTATTGTGTCTGTGGAAGGAACTACTTTGGTTATCTGGTGGTCTTGGACTTGTGCCCTTTACTGTCCTTTGGGTTATTTACTGACCAGACACAACAGTATGACAAATGCATTCTCCTAACTCCCAAATTTGTTTCCCTTCCGCTCTTCGTTTGTTCTCCTTCCGACTGTAATATGTTTACCTGGGCTTAGACAGACCGGATGTGTTACAACGAATACACACTCTTGACCAGACCGTGTTGGAGAGAGTGTCCAGTTTAAAAGTTTACATTATTTGTTTATTATTTGTGCTGAACAAAATTCCGGCTTTAGTTATTTCAAATTAGAGATAGATAGAGAGAGAGAGAAAGAGAGAGAGAGAGAGAGAGAGAGAGAGAGAGAGAGAGAGAGAGAAGAGAGAGAAGAGAGAGAGAGAGAGAAGAGAGAGAGAGAGAGAGAGAGAGAGAGAGAGAGAAGAGAGAGATGGGAAGAGAGAGAACAAAAAAGATGGAAGAAAGAGAGAGAACAATAGAGGTTGAGAGAGACAGAAAGGGAGAAAAAAAAAAGAGAGAAGAGAGAGCAACAGAGAGAAAATGGGGAAAGACGAGGCAAGAGAGAGTAAGATGGCGAGAGAGGAGGGAGAGAACAAAAAGCGAGAGAAAGAGCCAGAGAGAGAGAGAGAGAGCGAGAGCAAAAGAGAGAGAGGCAGAATCGTAATGGCCATGCCAGAAGTGCCCGGAGGCTACCATTGTCCATCCCATCCAGACGAGAAGGAGTTAAAGTCACCGAAGGCCACAGCAGAGTCAACACCGACCACGGGTCGTCTAGCCGCGGCCCGCCAGATCAATATCCGCAAATAATAAATGAGCTCCCTGGAGGGTCCTCGCTAAACCACTAGCAACGTTGGCCCCCCGCCTGTGTGTGTGCGTGTGTGTGTGTGTTGTGTGTGTGTGTGTGTGCGAGTGAGACTCAATAAGCCAGGTGAATCACTGTGCAGGGGCACATCTTTAGCACTCCATAATAGAAAATTAATGGCGCTCAAATCAGTCGTGAGGGCACCCCAAGGGTTACCTAATAGGCCCAGTTAGAACCGTCATCCCTCCCTGCGCCACCTGAAGTATTGCACGCAAACATGGGAGGGAGCGCCCGGGAGTTAGGGAGGGCAGGGGGGGAGAATTGTAACTATATTGAGGAAAGGGGGTGTGTTGATAAATACAATATTGCTAAGAGTCATGTGTCTGTCCTGCTTCATCCAGTGGATGTCTGTATTAATGGAATATTGTGCATATTGACACCTGATTGAAACAAGAGAAAAACAACCAACTGCTTATTAACCAGATCTGTTTTACGTCTAGCAGGCTGTGAGACATAAAGCAACGTACGATACATATCTCAACCGGCTCATTATTCTGCTTTACAAGCGCAAACAGCGCAAATACGATAAACACACACGCTGTCCTATTGATCTTTGAGCACAAAGCGGCACACACTCCGCACGGAACACAGGCGGAAAAGTTGAAACAACAAATGATTAGTTGTCAACCCACCCGCCTATAAATTCCTCTGCCAGTCCCAGTCCCTGGAACCTCACTTACCTATGCAGTGACATCAGACACCAGAGCGTTAGGAATGTGTGTGTGTGTGTGTGTGTGTGTGTGTGTGTGTGTGTGTGTGTGTGTGTGTGTGTGTGTGTGTGTGTGTGTGTGTGTGTGTGTGGTGTGTGTGTGTGTGTGTGTGTGTGTGTGTGTGTGTGTGTGTGTGCTTTTGTGAGTGCGTGCGTGAGTGTGTGCGTGCCTGCGTATGTGTATGTGTGTGTGTGTGTGTGTGTGTGTGTGTGTGTGTGTGTGTGTGTGTGTGTGTGTGTGTGTGTATGTGTGTGTCTGTGTGCGTGAGTGTGTGCGTGTTGTATGTGTGAACGTGTGTGGGGAGGGGGTGGTCTGCGTCATCGCCAGGCTCTCCGCCCCTCGTCAGGTACTGGAACCCGGCTGCTGTGTCCTAGCTGTCCCGACGTGAACTCACCCGCACGCCGCCACGCGTCCACCCTCCAGCGCAAAGACCGTGTGTCGTTCCCCGCAGGCCACGCAGGTCACCCTCAGACGGGGCGCCAGAAGTGTCCGGAAAAGATGCGGTGTCAGCTACGACCGAAAAAAAGAGGGACAGACAAAAAGAAAAAAGAAAATGAAAACAAGAAAGTAGTTCCTTGCAGAGGTGAAGAGAGGAATTTCCCAGGCTGAGCTCGATCCATAACCACTAGCTCGGTCAAATACTCCACAACTCGGCTTGGCACGGATCCCACAGACTCCAAGCCCCAACAACATGCTCCCCTCTAGTCCAATATCAACGGACGCGAGTAAACACCTCCACCGAGGAACACAGCATATTCCTTCATGACGCTGAGCTTTCTGGAGATCTGTCCTTGTATTCCTGTGTGTTTGGTTGTCTGTCTATGTGTGTGTTTTTGTGTTTGTGTGTGTGTTCACGCCAGTGCCACAGAGAAAGAGACAGACAGAGAGAGAGAGAGAGAGAGAGGGAGAGAGAAAATGAAACAGCCTATGAGAAGAAAAGAAACCCTGGTTCCTCATCATGCGCTTGTTAGCTTGTCCAATCTATGGCAATCAGCGCGGTCCCAAGGGCTGAAAGACAGGAGATGCTGGCGAAAAGGCAAGCTGGGGCTGAGGAAAAGATCAATACTGCACCGTGAAACAAGAAGTGTAGGCTATTTACTCTCCATTGATCTGATGACTCTGGAGAAACACCTCGCTCTGCTATTACATGGAGGCTGGAACTCTGCTGTGGAAGGACTTTTTTTTTTTTTTAGACTTCCCCTTTTCCCTCTCTCCCTTTTCTTTGATACCCCATTTTTTTTTTCAACTCAAGGTCAGGGGGGGAAGGAAAAACAGAAAAAAGCTCCCAAATAAACACAATGATTTGTCAGGGGTAATTAAACCAAAGATTATGTGTTGAAATTCAGAAGGGAACTGAAGCTAACTAGCTATTGTGAAAGTGAGTCCTCAACACGAGACCCTCGGCAAGGAGGAAAAAGAGCTCCACTAGAGTCACCGTAATTAAAACAAATGAACCAGTGGCGTGGGGCAGGGAGAGCTGCTACAGGGCTCTGCTACAAGGTGTTCTCTATTCCCCTGTTTGAGGTACTGCATGGAGGGAGCCATCAAGGCCTGTTCCTTCAAAGTAGAGCATTCCATGTGAGGCCCTGACATGATAGGGCTAAAAGATATACGTTTACATAAATATGACACAGACAATTACACAAGGCCATTACAGAATTTGTGTTTGTGATTTGTGAAGGGGTAATACTGCTGTTCGAACCAGTGTCATCTTCGCAATGGACACTAAACTCTTTATTAGGATTCAAAGACTCTTACTTATGTTTACAGACCAGGGTAGGAAAAACATTTAGAACAGAGAACCATGATCTACAAGATTGTCCTCAGGCAGTAGTGAGAGTGCCTGAGGTGAACTGAAACAGAGGGAATAGGGAGTCTAGGAAAGGGGATCTGGTTTAAAGGTAGACATAGTGACAAACACTATAAACACTAATACAAATAAACATGCTGGCATATAAATAATTAAGTAACAAAGTGCAATACTTGTCGATGGTGTTTATAGTTGAAAATAGATGGTTACATTGTAAAAATGATTGCCACAGACCAAAACTACAACAAAGCTCTCTCTGTGTAAACTGTTTAAAGATAACCTCATAATTGTATGGCAATAAAGGTTAATCTATATCTGCTGGTGGATCGAGAGCAAATGTTAAGCAGGAGAAAGGCTCTTGATCGCTCGATGTTGGTGGTGAAGTCATCAATTAGTAAATCATACTAGGGTTGGGTTTAGTTTAGTTTAGTTAATGGTTTAGTTTAAGTTAAGTATAGTAGTTGCCTGCAAATAATGGCTCCATTTGCATTCAGCAATAACACAGTTAATAACTCACAACTAGCACATATTCTGTTTATATTTGATGCCTGCCAAAGAGTATTACACGTGAAAAGATTATAAGCCGGCCCTCGCGGTGACAAATTAAGCTCTACGTTGAAACACAGAAAGTTAATTTAATTTATTATTAATTATAATTTATTTAATTATTCATCCAAGTGAGAATTCAATTTATTTTTTTTATTTTAGACACACACACACACAGACACACACACACACACACACACACACACACACACACACACACACACACACACACACACACACACACACACACACACACACACACACACACACACACACACACACACACACACACACACACACACACACACACACACACACACACACACACTACATTTCCATGAGTTGTACCATTGTGGCCTACCGTCAAACAAAAAAACAAAACAAGCATCATGGCTGAACTATACTTCAGAATTCTCTAAACATTTGTCATTTGTATGGCTTCAATCTCGCCGCCTCGTCGTCTATGCCTCTCACTCTCTCTTCAGCTCCTTGGAGGGGAAAGTCCTATTGACTGTGTGGCTGTATCGCAACAAGCACTCTCTAATGACTCCCTGAAGACCTCTGCCTCCCTTCTGCTCTCGCCCTTTCCCTCTTTCTCTCTCTCTCTCTCTCCCCCTCTCTCCCTCTCTCCCTCTCGGTATCCTCTCCAGTCTCCTGGTCACCAGATAATTAACCCTCTCTAATAGCGCAGATTACATTAGCTTTGGATTCGCACTGCTACACAATGGACCTCGCCTTGCTTTACAAATCTCCCCCTTCACAAGAACACAATTATGAATTCAAACAACTTCTTATCCACACTCACTCATCCAGGGACACAACCCATCGCCCCCCCTCCCTCCCTCACCCCCAACTCCCAGGCCCTCACCAGGCCCGAATAATGAGAGATGTAGAGAGAGGGACCACACAACTAGTTGTCCTTGTGTGTGTGTGTGTGTGTGTGTGTGTGTGTGTGTGTGTGTGTGTGTGTGTGTGTGTGTGTGTGTGTGTGTGTGTGTGTGTGTGTGTGTGTGTGTGTGTGTGTGTGTGTGTGTGTGTGCGTGCGTGCGTGCGTGCGTGCGTGCGTGCGTGCGTGCATGCGTGCGTGTGTGCATGCGTGCGTGTGTGTATGGATTAATATGTGTTGGGTGAGTATCTGGGCTTGTATGTTTGCAGGCGTGCGTGTGCGAATGCCCCTGTGGGAATGTTTGTGTGTGGGAATGTGTGTGCGCGCGCGCGTGTGTGTGTGTGTCTTTGTGTGTGTGTATGTGTGCGTATCTGTGGCGTTTGTGTATGCCCATGCCCCTGTGCCCCTGCGGGCATGTGTGTGTGTGTGCCTGTGCCTGTGTGCATGCATGTATGTGTGCATGAGTGTGTGTGTGTGTGTGTGTGTGTGTGTGTGTGTGTGTGTGTGTGTGTGTGTGTGTGTGTGTGTGTGTGTGTGTGTGTGTGTGTGTGTGTGTGTGTGTGTGTGTGTGTGTGTGTGCGTGCGTGCGTGCGTGCGTGTGTGCGTGCGTGTGTTTGTGTGTGTGAAGGGGAGGGTGAGTCTGAGAGGTCACTCTAGGTGTTTCTTCTCCTGAGCTCCCAGAAGCCGGTGATAACTCTCCATCTTAACATTCCAATTGAGAGCAGAATGGAATCTTAATTACTGAGGGTGGATTGAGCTGGGGCCAGGGGATAAAGGGGCTAAACGGCTGGCTCACGGAGTGAGTGGTCAAAGAGAAGGAATTAGAGGCTGGAATGAATGACTGGAGCCAGTGGAAGCATCTTCCCACACATTCAAAATAATACAATATAGAGGGTTTCACATGCAAAGTATTACTTTTTTGATTTTATATATTTTTTATACCTTAGAAAATATTTCACATGCATTGTAATGCATGTGAAAAAAGGTGGTGGTGTGCTTAAGTGGCCGGTCCATTCTCGTCTCAAAGTGCCTTCATTCTCCACTGTGATTGGAGATTTACCGTTGTGTTCAACTGCCCGGCTCTGTGACTGTATTATGGCCCCACGGTTGGTTACACATCTTCAAAGTAATGGAGCTGAAATATATGAACAAAGCACCGCTGATCTCAATTCAGCTGAATACAAATTATGTGAATTAGTTGAATATTTTTTAACTTATTATTTCAGAAAGATAGGGAGGGGGGAAAGAACGAAGAAGGACATTTTGTAAAAAAAAGAACGAAAGAAAGAATGGATTTTTATTTTTATTTTTTTAAATAAAGACAGACAGAAACGAAAGGAAATAAATAAACGAAAGAGAAAAAGAAAGAAAGAAATTGATGTAATGTGTCCCGTCTAAATTTAAATTGGTAAATTTGTAGAGAAAAGGCATCCTCGTGTTTCTTTGTCCGAACAAGTAATTTTCCCTCCCTCCATACTCTGTAAGGCTTGCCTTAGCAGTATTTTTGCAGCACAGAGCACTCTCCTTTCTATTTCAATAGGACAGCTCATTTGCTAGACTCCAAGCCCAAACTGCTGACTGGCTATTTTACAGCTGTGTACTGTGTGTGTGTGCGTGTTTGCTTGCGCGTGCCTGCTTGCGTTTGTGCATGTGTGTGTGCGTTGTGTGTGTGTGTGTGTGTGTGTGTGTGTGTGTGTGTGTGTGTGTGTGTGTGTGTGTGTGTGTGTGTGTGTGTGTGTGTGTGTGTGTGTGTGTGTGTGTGTGTGTGTGTGTGTGTGTGTGTGTGTGTGTGTGTGTGTGTGTTCCTTAAGACAGCGAATAGGTATAACTTTATATAAAATCTCAACAAGTATGAGAGAGATGTGTTATTATTGTATACTAACATTATGATCATTAAGAGCGTAGCAATTCAAGGTCATAGTGTGTCTCTTACAAAACAAAAGGTTGAAAAGTCAGGAGTGCAACTGATATGAATGGCTATTCCTTATTACTCTCTGCTCTCTTAAAGAAAAAGAAGGCACAGTGGTGCTTTGATCTTAATGGTAAAGTTGTTGGCTGTTGTTTCCCAGAGTGAAGGAGAGGAGGCTACTTCAGCAGGTGCTCCGTGACTTCCTCCTAGTTTTCATTAGAGCCGTCCTTTAAAGTGGAATTATATGACTGGCAATCTGCCCTGACACCAACTTGATCACTGTGTGTGTGTGTGTGTGTGTGTGTGTGTGTGTGTGTGTGTGTGTGTGTGTGTGTGTGTGTGTGTGTGTGTGTGTGTGTGTGTGTGTGTGTGTGTGTGTGTGTGTGTGTGTGTGTGTGTGTGCACTTGTGTGAATGTGAATCTGTTTTCAAAATATATATGCGCACACACAGTGATAGTGTGATGAAAAAACTAAGTGTTACCACGTCCACACCCACACACACACAGAGGTAGCACGTGAAATGTACCGGTAGCTTGATCTACTTTCCCAAACAACAAGCCCTCGATCCCCCACCCGGTCCACCCCCCCCCCCTCCCCTCCACCCCCATGTGACTGACGCTTTCACAAGCCCCCTCAAGGACGAGCCGCAGTTGGCCCTGGGCGCTGACGGCGGCAGGGGGGGGGAGGCTGCGTTGCCGTTAGCTACGCTGCGTGTCCATCAGGATAATGACGGATAGCTCTAAGGCCAACCCTCTGCGTTAAGGAGATGAAGGGTCGACTCGGCTTCTTACTCAGCACTTTGGCCTTTCCTTCCCCCCCTCCCCCCCTCTAACCCCCTCCCCCCGGCTCATTGCGGTGGTTCATCACACAAACACGCGGAACCCCGGGCTTGCTAGGGTATGGAGATTAGCCCACCAGTGTACAAAAAATAAAGAGAAAAGAAAGAAAATGTTCATCACCCCCCCCTCCCCCATTGAGCTGGGGTCAATCAGGGGAGGTTCAGCGTGCGTTCCCAAAGTGTCTTCTCCTGCAAGGGGCTTCTCCTGGTGAGAAGCCACGTACTGGGGCAGTGTTTATGGGTACGGCGCGTACGGACTCCCCCTCTGAGGAGAGGCGGCGGAGAGGGAGGCGCCAAGGCAAGGAAGGAGGAGAGGAGTGGTAAGGAGAGCGAGAGGCACGAGCCAACGAGCCCCTGAGTGAAACAGCCTGTAAGGGAACCGCCTGGCCTCGGCCGGCTCATTAGGCTAATGTTTTTTTATAAGGCACTTCAAATGTCAAGCCGTCAGTGGATTTAGTGTAAACTTAAATTCCATTACCTGGCAGGCATTAATTGCTAACTGAGCTCAGGGATCTTTCCCTCGGGGCCTCTTTGTTTCCTCTTTGTCATCTGGCTAACTATTCTGTCTAGACTAACTTAGAGCACCATAATCCACCATGGGGATCAATAAACGGCACATAATTCAGCTCCAATAATGAGCTTTCCCTTCAACGCAAACGCCGGCCCACTTCCCGTTGGAGCGGGCAGGGGCGTAAAATGATAATGTAATTATTAAAAGGACAGGCGAAATGAGTAAGCACTTTCCTACGAGAAGAGGGAGGGCAGGCAGGAGGCCCAATTAGACACACTTAAGGCTGTCATTGTTATTGGAGACATAGCTAATCAAGGAGGCAGATACAGGGGCATCCATTTCAGCAGGTAATGGAATGACAGACTCTCCCGTTTCTCTGGGACCGTGATGTCATCAGAGGGCCGTCGCGCCTGAGTGGGCACTCTTTAATGGAAGACAAGGGATAGGGTTTCGCCCGGCATCAGGGATACTGAGACGGGGACTCGTAAGAGGAGAGGTGCGCCATTAGCACTCCTAAACAGGTACACATTCCTGCCCGGAGCTTCTTCTTCAATCGTGTAACGGCTTTATTATTGCTGCGACCTGCACGCGCAGGTTGGCTCCCGGTACTTCTGTTCCCATCCAACCATGTAAACCTGAACTTGGGCTCGTCTGCCAAATAACCTCTTTGACCGTCACTAACTAGACGTCCTAACTAGGCCTCATGCTATCGCTGGGATGCGTAACCACTTTCTTAGTAACTGATGTCTTGCTAACAGAGAAGTAGTCTCTCGCAACAGCCAGCCAGAGATATTTGGAGCATAATGAAGTAGGCAGTAACCTGGGGCCTTATCAACTTACTACTTTGTCTTTTAATTATATGCATCCTTGAATCCAGGCCCTATGAAGAGAAACAAGTTAATTCTGTACACCCAAGTGCTCATGACTCATCTGCAGGCTATGTCCATGGCGGATACATCAGGCCTTTTACGGAAGGTTTGTTCCTACTGTTTATCTGCCGGTGACATTTGCTGCACAGGCCCATGCCGCAGCATAATTACCCCACTTATTCAACACACAAGACTACAAGCCTGGCGGGAGTGCCCCTTCACAAAGGTTGCAGGACTTAAGGCTACATTCTCCCGTCAGAGTTCAATGGCCGCGGCTGTATCAAAAGATGCCATTCATTTAGTCAGCAGCATGGGTGTTCGTGTAAGAGTAAGCCAACGGGAAAATGGGCCCTAAACTGGCCCGCATGCACGGCCCCAAACAAAGAGCAAGAGCAAATTGACGATGATCAATTTACAGCAGGCTGCACTTGCTTTCAGAGCACAATCCCGAAGAGCTTTGGCACACTCAGAATGTCACAGTTCCCATGGAGGATTGACATTTGCAGCGGGTTCTCCTGCCCCCCTAAGGCAGGGAAGAGGGAGAGATGGCTATCCATAGCCCGATGAGGGACACTGTCGGGGGAACATGACGGCAAGGGAATATAATCACACCAAAAGGAACATCCAGTGGTTATTTCTAAAGAGATCATATTGTCAGTGCTAAGTTTTGAATACACTTAAGATATCCATCCATTCACCAGACTATCTCCTTTACCATCGTGGTCAGGTGCCGATGGATGCATTTGATGACGATAACTTTAGAATATCAATACAAACCATATTTACATCAAAACGATTAACAATGCAATTCCTGTGGCTACAATAAATAATATAATTGTATTTCGATCATATGTCTGTCTTTCATTTTTACCAAGCACCAATAACCTGCACACTGCTCCCTTCGGATGACCACTGACAGTTAGATCCAGACAGCGATAGCACCACGGCACAACTGTAACAGATGTGTAGCCCCACGCCTGTCCTCCCTTTCCTCCTTTCTGCCAATCATTGCCGTTGTAGATGAGTTGTTATGCTAATTGTGTTGAGAACGCACCCAGTTCCAGCCTAACAAGGGAGCGGCCAATTAAAACCAGGGCTAATGTTTCACCATCGCTGCCGTGCGACTCCTCCACTGCCCAGAGTTCTCCACGCAGCCTTATCTGTCAGAGACAGTCAGCACAGATGGATGACAAGTGAAGACGGGATGTTTAGTTTGAGGTTGTGCGGTAATGAGAGTCACGTGCGTCGGCGCGTTCAAATTTCAGTCTGGCTTCTCCTGATCCTAAAGCTGCAATCAACACTGGGCCATCTGCAACACTGCAATTAGCATAATTGGTATACATTACATGCTCATATAGAGTACATTTTTATCCGCTTTTCTTTGCCCTTAACAAGGCGTGCCACCGCCGCGATGCTACGAGAGAGCGACACCGTTGATTAGAGACAGATAGAGAGCGGCACACAGCCAGGCCGCTTTTGTTGGTAACTGACAATCATGACTCGGGGGCTGGCCAGGTGCGCGGGCCAGAGTGTGTCTGACACAAGCGCCGGGATCCAGGGCCTACACCTGGTTCCAGGGCCGTGGAGACAGACAGCCTGGCCCTCACTCAGACAGACAGGCAGACAGTGTGTGCAGGCAGCGTTCAGGCCCCTTCCAGCTGCTCAAGGGGAATAAATTGGACCCGATTAGAATGAATCGCAGTCGCCCGGGCGTCATCTGCGAGGAAATAAAAATAAAAAACATCCCGTTATGTATTCTTTGTGGAGTACAACTGTGGCGAACAAAAAGAGCCAAACTTGTGTGACTACAACAGACCGCCCTAGTTCTGACAACCCACACTGCACACGCAGCAAACTAATAAGAGAGATGTAGGTATTTCAAGGCTGTGCCCTGCCAGTGCTAAAGCTGGCTCCAGCGTCCTCACACACCTGCTCCACGCCTCGCTGTGTGGGACCTACAACGGATTGTCCAGATTAGCTGCGGTCCCCTGAAAGTTTCAGCATTGGTCAAAGCTAATGTGCTTGTTTGTCAACCGAGGTTATCTTGAAGTTGCAATACAATACACTATAAGTCTCAATTGACTACTTAGTTAAGAAATAGAGGTTGTGTTTGTCGTCCCCCCCCTTCTTTTTTTGACAAATCACCACTTACGCTGGGCTCATGAGCAGCCGGGCAGGATACGCTCATTGCCATTTAGAATGTTATGGGCCTGCAGAGAATTCATGAAGCTTTAACTCAACCTCTGATTCAAAAGATTTCTCTTACAGGAAAGCGATTCATTCATAGCACAGGATAAAAACTACAACCATCAGCACTTATGTGTCCACCACACACCGGCCAGAGAGGGGGATGGAAAGAACTCGCCATAAACAACGCCAAGGCCTGCACACGTGAACACAAACACGTAACTACAGTCGTTTGTCTGCCATCACAGGTCCGGAGAAGGGCATTGGTGCTTAAAGTATAAAGTGGCGAATTCAATTAAAGGGGTTTCCAAAGAGGCGTCGTAAGAGACGGAGAAGGCCTGTAGCCCAGGCCTGAACCCAGTACCCCCCTCCCCCCTCCCCCCCTCCCCCCCACCCCCCCCTCCCCCCCCTCCCCCCACCCCCCCCTCCCCCCCCCCCCCCCCTCCCCCCCCCCCCCCCCTCCCCCCCCCCTCCTTCTTCCCATCGGCCCGCATGCCTGACAAATAGATGGCGGTGTATAATTGAAACACATTGCTGCCAGCGTAGGTCAATACCATTGCTCTCCTCGCTCACCAGCACTAGATTAACAGACTCCATTTTATCTTCGCTTGGCCCGTCCCAGGCTGACAGAGTCCCGGCATCAGCTGCTTATCCATAAAAGAGAGGCCCCCTTATCTTGAAAATAAACAAATACATAAAGTGTAACAGCCTGCTGTCTGTCCAGGCAGTTAAGAGCTATTTAGTTTAAGGCAAACAAGTGGCAGTGTTTTATTTAACACATCACCGTGAGTTAAAGCACCAAACTGTCACTGTGAATCACTAGTCCACAAAAAGTCTGATCCAGATTGGCCTCTATACAACAAATAGTAATACATTGATAACATGGACTGGTGTAATGAGGAATTGTTCATAAAAGGCCTACATTTTTTTAAAAATGTAATTAATTCACTATATCCTTTACAAATTGAAAGCTGTTTGACTGAACAACGCCCAAAAGAGCGACCGAATAACACGGGGTAAGGTTGAAAGCATCAAACACAAATGGAAATTGTATCTCTCCAGCTCATGTCCTCTGAAACAAACAAAGCTTGTGCTATCGCACCGACAAATTCAAGCAGACTATGAATACTTTATTTTGTCCCGCAATAATATTTTATTTGACGTAAAATAAAGAATATATGATATTGGATAATAACCGAATATATCCATTCCGTCTCACAGGTTAGATGTACAGAAACGAAATCAGGGAAACAACTTTGATACAATTGGCTCAAATATAGGTATCAGTTATATGCAATCAAACTTATGCTGTAAAACATTTCTATATCTATATCTATATCCCACCCAATGTCATGCAAGTTTATACGTTTGCAACTCTACTGGGGCAGCATCGTTACATTACTGCAGCACCACTGCGGGCCTTGACTTATGTGGACATCGATTGCCAAGCCATCAGTCTGTTTATCCATGATAAACAGGCAGGATTAATTAGCATTAGCACAAGTGTAATAGGAAGCTAAAACGGCTGATTATATGTATTTAAGCCAAAGCATTACATGTATGCAGACTAAAATTATCTTGACAAACAAATGGGAAAATAAGGGTGAGGGTTCAAGGGTAAAGAGAAAATCGATTATCACCCACTTCTGAATGTGCCTTTATGTAATTATCTGTTAGGTTAGATGGAGTTAATTGAATCCCACCAATCCAATTTACTTACAGTTTAGCTGTAAGGATTGCAAGGAATAATTCCTGACTTTCGACATCACAGCAAATGAATAAATACCCTAAAAAATAAATCCCTCAGCACCGTGTGCGTGGGGGAGCACACATTGCGGCCGTGTGTGATTGTTTGTGTGTGTGTGTGTGTGTGTGTGTGTGTGTGTGTGTGTGTGTGTGTGTGTGTGTGTGTGTGTGTGTGTGTGTGTGTGTGTGTGTGTGTGTGTGTGTGTGTGTGTGTGTGTGTGTGTGTGTGTGTGTGCTTGCCAATATGTGTGGTGTGTGTGTGTGTGTGTGTAGGTGTATGTGCGTGTATGTATGTATGTATTAATGTGTATGTGTGTGTGCATTAATGTGTATGTGTGTGTGTGTCTGCCTGTGTGAACAGGGGAGTTCCACGGTACACAGACAGGAGCCCGTCGTCCGCGTGCTGTTGTTTGCGGTTTGAGGCGTGTGTTTACGCCGCTGCCCACATAGAACACACATTAGCCACGGACGGATATTCAATTAAGTCCTTTGTCAGCGGCGTGTGCTGGGGCAGCGCGGGATGCGAAGTACAGTAATCCATGATGCACAACTCGTTGTCAGCCCCATTGTCTGCCTGACGGACGGAAATTGTTTGCAGGCGTGCCTCGACCAACAGATTAGACCGACTGCTGGGGCGGGGGTGGAGCGAGGGGGAGGGAGGGAGGGGGAGGGAGGGGGAGATAAGAAAGACGCCAGCGGTATTGTCGGCGCCACATCCTTGCCTTCTTAATACATTGAAAACAAATAGGCAGACCTAACAATGGCTTTAATCCATTCCCTACAATTAGGCCGCTTTATTTTTTTGACACTACTTACATTGCGTTTGCTTCCAACCCACTTCATTCTGTCTGCCTCTGGTCTCTCTCTCTCTCTCTCTCTCTCTCTCTCTCTCTCTCTCTCTCTCTCTCTCTCTCTCTCTCTCTCTCTCTCTCTCTCTCTCTCTCTCTCTCTCTCTCTCTCTCTCTCTCTCTCTCTCTCTCAGTTAGTTTGTATATTTCTCTATTTCTCTCCGTCTTTCTCCTCTCCTGTCAAATAACATTCGAAAATAGGTCCATCACTTAGATAAACTCTTGACTTGCGTAAGAAGTAATTTTTTGGTTCACCTTAGATTCACCTTAAAAAGTGTCGGTTTAATGTAATCCTCTATGTATGTAATAAAATAGCCTGTTAGCTCCAATTCTCATTCTCACCTGCACGTAGCAAATCATTTCTGTGAAGCTGAAGAAAAGGTCCTGATGATGAGCTAGACTTGAATTGAATTAAATCACAACGGAAATCTGCTTTAAATTGTTTAAATGTCCGTGACATATCCGCTAATGGAAATGGCTGGGAACATTAAAAAAATGCCTCCTCAAAGAAGTGAAAATGACTTTGAATGTTGAATGCATGTGTAGATGCATAAATGTAGAAGTTAGGTAACTGCTCAAGGTTCAGTCTTTCCATGCGTTGAGCGAAGGGACCTAAGGCAATTTGACAGCACACCATTCAGTATGCCAGTCCAAAATACACATGCACATGCACATATGAAGGTCAGGTACATTTATATTTCACCGCCCATACTGTGTTACATATGTACTCCTGCTCATACATCCATAGTCTGCTTTTGATTTTTTACCAAGCACCTCAGAGTAAGTCGACCAAGGCCAGTGACCCTCTAACGATCTTCATTTGTAAGCTGGGTTGACAACGTGAAAATCTGAAAAGCAATGGACGAGTGTTGAGCAAATGTTAATGTATGTGATATGCCTGCTAGGTGATTATATGGGAACACGTTCTCTTAGCCACTAACTTATTCCTGGCCTTTAGCTGCCTACAGCCTACGCATATTTCACACTGGTCCACAAACGTGCCTTCAACAGAATATTCTACACTTCATTGTGTCTACATGCTAAATATCTATGTTTGAAATGTAAAATGGTGTGGAATGGAATAAAAAGGTCCTCTAGCATCAACCAGTTGGCTTTTGGTAGAAAAAAACAAAGTGGAAAAGTTTTGTTTTTTTTGTGCGCACATATGTGTTTTATAATTACCTGTAAAGTTCAGGGAGATTATTTACCTGGGAAAGCGAGTGTTCGGCAACAGTTGTGTGTGTAAATGTTCACGTTGCGGTCTATCTCCTGTAAAGCATTGATCAGCTCCGTTCTAGAACATCTCCGCTATGCTGCCAGAACAGCTGCTTGTTCCAGGGGCAACTGCCTATTTCAAATGTGCTTAAGTATAAATGATTATTGCCATATTAGATGCCCATTGTAATTGTGCAAGCATGGGTTGCTGCCAGCTGTTTTGTTAAAGTAAAAATAGTATTTCCTTTGGTTTTCTCCCATGCCAAAAGCATTGTCTTTCTGTCTGCCTTAGAACATACAACAAATACATTCAAATGTATTTTTAAATGATAATTCGGTCGGCAACAATATGGCCCTCTGTAACAGAAACGCTATCCAGTGGGGGACAACAGTTAAACCAGGAAACCTTAACAAAATAATAAACCCTAATATTGAACGGTGTTGTTACCAGAGCGATTAGGAAAAACTTTATTATTTTCCCCAGACTTTAACCTAGATAAATGTCTTTCCACCACTCTCTAGCAGAGAGCACTGGGCTGTTGCTGCACGCTTGATGAATGGATGTCAGCAGCTCGGGCAATCTGGCAAGCTTTAACCTGACCTTACAACAATAGCCCAGGACCCTGTGCTTGCGTCCCTGACCGTCAGAAAGAGCTGAATTTAGTCTTTTCAGTGGTCCTGGCCTGACCCGGGTACAGCCTGCTAAGTCTCTGAGCAACACACTCCTATTCCCCCACGCCGGCTCCCTGGCCAGCCTTAGCACAGGCTTCAGGAGGAGGCATCCATTGTAAGTGTCATTAGGTGACCCCTCACCCCTCTCTGAGCCAACCCTATTAGAGGAGTGGAGGCGAGACATGACCTGTCTCACCATCAGAGGAGGGGCGCGGTGCAAACGCCACGCAGCGACGCTCGGCGGACGGGATAAACAAAGCGCCGCATTGACAGCGGTAGCAGAGAAAGAGAGGCTCGCAGGGGAGATGGATGCATTTGGAAAATGGATGGAAATGACTCAACCATTTACAACCCTCGCTAGCGCATCCCTGTATTATCTATTTGTCTTTCACCACTTTAAACTGTAATAAATCATAAACAGAGCAGCTATCATTTCTCTCTCCGGCTTGTTGCCTCACTTCCACAAAATAACACATCATTGGACAGATAGCATCAATTCTACCCACAGTAATCCCAGCACCTCTGGTTGTATCATTCATTCAATTTCAGCCGCCGGCTACATCCAACATTACACACTGCATCAAGATTACAGGAGGTAGAGCGAGAGTGAGGTTGAGAGAGGAGGGAGAGCGAGAGAGAGCAAGAGAGAGAGAGAGAGCGAGCGCGAGAGAGAGAACGCGAGAGAGAGAAGAGAGAGAGAGAGAGAGAGAGAGAGAGAGAGAGAGAGAGAGAGAGAGAGAAAAAAACAAGGGTAGGGAAAAAAGGGGTCATCGTGTAACGATGTAAAGATTGTGACAAAGATGTAGGGTAGATAAAGGTGGTCATCTGTGTATGACGTAGATTGTTGAATAGATTATTTGTGTTCAGTAGTATTTCCGTACATGTGCATGATGTGGTGTGTGGCCTTGTATATTTTGTCGTGTGTTGCTATGTGCGTTGTTGTGTGTGTGTGTACATGCGGGTATGTGCCTTGCGTCCTGGTCCGCATCAGTGCCATGTTAGTGCACATTGGGTAATGTGTGTTGTGTGTGTTGCATTGTGTGCTGTGTGTTGTGTGTGTACCTATTATATGCGTGTTGTTTGCGTGTGTGTTATGTACTTGTGCGTGTGAGTGGGAATCCAATGCATGTAACGTATTTGATGTGTTTGCCTGTGTGTGTTGTTGGGCTGGTGCAGCACGTTTGCATGCGTGCATGTGTTTGATGTTGCATACCAGTGTGTCGTGTGCAGGGCCTACTCTAGTCTCTCCTGACATGTAGAGAGCTGTCCCTTAGCCCCGTGTTTATTTAGCAGCCGTGTGACAGTAGGTGGCCCCGGGTGGATTTGTGGGGTCGCGGGACTCCAACTGGCCTGGTTGTATACCTTCGTTTTATATACCAACCCATGCCTCCTTGCTTGTTCTAGCTGATGCAATTTAACCTTGTGCCATTGTTAACCCCACTATTCAAACAACAACAACACGCCCACTCCACCACAGGGCCCGAGCAGGTGGACATATAAATATAATGAAGCTGGACAACAATGCAAAGCAAGACCGGTAAAAAAATAAAACCAAAAAATGGAAAGCATTAAAGGGCAAGGGCAGAGGGCAATGCATGTGCTGCATGTACATGTATTGCTTGCCAAATGTCAAAACGAGACTGCTTGCTTCAATAGCTGTACATCTTTACCTGCCTACCTTGACAAACTACTGACTGACTGACTGACTGCAGGTATTCTGGCTGACTGACTGCTCTCTGGTCTCTCCGGCCCATTGACTGGTTAGCTGGCTGGCTAGCTATGCTGACTGACTTTGCCATTAGACCAGCTCATTGGCTGGCTGGCTGACCGCTCAGGTAAGTCATTGGCTGCCTGGCTGCGCTACATCCTCTCCTCTCGAGGGAAGGTGGGTTTGCAGGCCTGGCATTGGAGAGCCAGTGGAAAGATGAAGAGGCAGTGTCAGGCTCCCTTTTAATGGTCCGGAGTGTGCTTAGTTCCACCGACTGTGGACCGTCCCCCGTGACTCTGGGACCACTCCACATAACTGGCCATAATTCACTCATTTGGCAGTTTGGGGTCTCTGAGGTGTGGGGATAAAAAGTGTGGAGAGCCACAATGGCAGACGTGAGGGACACACGCTGAGGATGCACTCTCTTATTGATCTCCACAAGGAGAACATTTTCTGGAGCAAAAGCCTTGCGAACCACAATGATCTTATTAGCCGTGGGGAACAGGAGAGGGCCAGAGAGAGGGCACACAATGGAGAACATCCTCGATCTATCAAGGTATGCTGCATTGAAGGCATATAGCCAGAGAAATACATGGATATACTTCTATAATACATTTAACATATTCAAATTGTCTCGTCCAATATACCACATTATCGACAAGATATTCAATAACACAAAACACTTTAATACACACAAGGTTTTGTGTGTTTTTCACTTGTGAATATGTGTCCCAAATACTTGTATTTTTATGCAAGTATTTTGTTTGTTGTGCTTAAGCTGCTCAGACAAAAGCAGCAGATAATTAGCAAGAAGGAAAGAGCAGCTCATGATACAAGAAAACATCGCCAGTTTAATCCTTAGAGCGTTTGCAGCTCAAAAGACAATCATTAGGTCGTTTTGCATTTTGGTGATTAAAGAACGTCTCCCCGACATACAGACCAAAATACACATGATCTGCGAATGAACTCTTCAATATAGACAGGTGAATGCACGCGCACGCATATATGCACACTACCCCCACACAAAAACACACACACAGACATACACGCACACAAATACACCACACGGAGTGCCTGCTCGTGTATCAACCCGTCTAGCATGTTGGTGTTGATTAGCCTCCTAATCGCAGTTAAAAAAAAAAACAGGATTGGTTGAAGGACATGTTTTTCCAAACATTCAAAATGCTGCCGTAGTGAACAGTGATGGAGGAAACGCTGCTGCCCTCGCTGGTCTCTGTGGCTCTAGGGGGGGGTTGGACCTCCTGCAGGGGCTTAATTGAGATGGCGGTGGAGTTGGGGGAGTGTGTGTGGGGTGGGGTGGGGTAAGGGAGGTGTCGTACTATGTGTTTGGTGGTGTGGTGGTTAGATGTATTTTAAGGGGTTTTAGTCCAGGCATGTTTTGATTTTGGGTTGGGGGTCTCTGAAATAGCAAAGGAGGCAGTGAGAAGGAGAGGGAGAGACAGATAGATGTGTGATCACGTCAATGGACTTGTGTGTGTGTGTGTGTGTGTGTGTGTGTGTGTGTGTGTGTGTGTGTGTGTGTGTGTGTGTGTGTGTGTGTGTGTGTGTGTGTGTGTGTGTGTGTGTGTGTGTGTGTGTGTGTGTGTGTGTGTGTGTGTGTGTGTGTATGGTTGTGTTTGTGTTTGTGTGTGCATGTGCGGGGTGTGTGTGCGCGTGCGGGGTGTGTGCGTGTGTGTGTGTGTGTTTGTGTGTGTGTGTAAATGAGTGACAACCCGGCTGACCTGGAGCTTTGAGTGCTCAGGCAACACAATTAAATGGTGTTGAAACAAATCAAAAATCAATCTCCTTTATTATCAGTGATATTGAATTAATAATGCTGGTGAAAATAGATATTCTTTTATGAACTCTCGTATTCCCACAAAGTCCACACACATGTGTGTCTGCATCATATCTGTGTGTTCTGTGTGTCTTTGTTGTCTGTGTGTCTGCAACATGTGTCTGTGTCTGTGCGTGGTAACAGCACGATAAACAGTGGCTCAAAGCCGTAGCCCGATAGCAGCTGTAGCATGGTTAAGCAATGCTGTACTCTAGCATTTAGTATAATTAAGCATATCAGGCATCCTCGTGATCGTGCATCATGTCAAAGATACACTAACCTTCTTTGTTCTACACGTGAACGGGACTATCACTCCCTCCATCACGGAAAGGAGGATGAGGGAGGAAGGAGAGAAAGAGAGGATGAAGAAAAACAGAATTGAGCAAAAAAGAGATTCTAGAATCCAAGTGGGTGTATTGGGATTAGGGCACCCCCTGGCTTGCTTAAGGGCTGGTGGTAAGGGGAATGTATTATGATGTGAAGGTTAATCACAGGCTGGGAGCTTCCTAATACGAGTCACGACGGCAGCGCAAGAGCAATCAGCGC